>CAJUYH010002360.1:21599-40473 GCA_910591685.1 Galerucella tenella | reverse complement strand
TCTCTCTTATTTATTACTCTATATTAATATAGTTTGTTAGTTCCCAGTGTTTAATATTCCCTGGATTACACAATATAACACTCAAAGAATTTTTAAACCTTGTTTATTCATTGTATTGGGTAAACATAAATCTGATATTTAAAAATTTACAAAAAACAGTTTGGTAGTGTAATACTTTATCTAACAGCTTCATATGAATAAATTATGCATTAAAATGTACAAAATTACAACTCATCTAAGTATGGTACATTGGTGAGGTTTCCAATTGCTGCTAGAGTCAACTTTGATCCAGCCTTTTTGAGAGCCTAAAATAAAATGCAAGTTTAGAATAAAACACAAGTAAACCACATAAGTTGATAATAGAACCATAGAGTGTATAGAAATTGAAATCTACAGCATCAAAGATATATTACGAATATGTTTGTTAGTTTTAATTATGAGTTTTCTATGTAAACGTTAATACTTACATTCTGAACATCACTTGTGGTAATCGAATCGACAACACTTGCTAAATTGCTAGCAATTTGTGGCTCCCCAGTTAAAACAGCCCTATTTCCGATGTCTCTTACAACATCAGCTCCACTTTCTGAATTGAGGAATAGATTTGTAATCAATTGATTCTTACCTACAAAATAGAAATAACCAAAGTATATTTTTTGAGACATTTCTTTTAGCCAACGTTTACAATACCTTTTTGCACATCAGCATCTGAGATACTACCACTTTTCAACAAGCTAACAGCTGATTTGACTGCTTTTTCAGCAGACGATGAAGGAGCAGCAACCAAAATACCAAACAGACCACTGTCAGAATAACTGACATTAATAGCGGATGAAGCAATATCTGCTGGGTTTCCCAAGGATTTGTTGTAAAGCCCATTATCAGTGTTGCTGTATTTGATTCTTGGTCCACTACCGATTGCTCCTTGTAAAATTGCAAATGCGAGTGCCTCTTTAGTACTGGATAAGGGTGCTCCTTCTCCTGCTATGGCAACATATGCGATTTGGCCACCTTTATTAGAACTACAATAAAATACTCGATATAAATTAATTGCAATGTACATATGTAAATAGTTGGTACTTACCGAAGCTCACCTCCCTTGTATGGTGAAGACTTGGTCTTACCAGCTCCATCTTGAATTTCCAAACTGGTTGCAAAATGTTTTAAAAAGTTGTCACTGATACCAGTACCAACAACTGCTGCGTTACCAGATACAAAATTACTAGCAACATAATGTTGTAAAGTTTCAGATGAAACTTTTCCTACTTGAGATTTTGGAATAAAAAGTGAGTTACCTAATCCTTGACTACGGTATGCGGCATTGTGAAGTAAATCAATGGCTCTCAACTACAGTTAAATATAAAGTTTAAATATTTATTATAATATTTTTGAAATATAAACATACCTGTAAAGGTCTAGTTAGAATATCCAACAGCAACCTGTTTGATAACTCCGACAATTCCCATGGTCTAAATTCTTGTTGGGTAGCTACTTCTGCCAAAAATGGTAAAGCTTTTTCAACAGCCCCTTTGGTACCTTCTAAGGTGTATGAAATAGTTTCTCTGTCAGATGTGGATATTAAATTAGCACCAACTTGTTGAATGTTGCGTGTAATAGCAAATTGAGAAGCATTTTTTGTAGTTAGACCTGCTGCTGTTCTTAAAACATGAGTGGCACCCAAATTAACAGATTGTTCATTCCGACTTCCAGCTCTAAAAAATGAATCAATTTCAATTGTAAAAATTGATAAATATAAATTACTCACTTGAATACAATCGAAACTCTTGTGAGACTAGCATCATTATCGATTGCAGCAACAACTAGTTTACTGGGAAGGGTACATGTTTTCAATTCAGCACAAGGATTCCCAGATACTGGTGCTAGTTGACTGTAATTTCTTGCCTACAAGTATTGTTATTTAAAAAAACTTAGTTTCGATAATTAAGTTCATTTCAACTTACTGCAATTGCTCGTAAAATGGGAGCTTTTGATAAACTTGAAGCCATACTCCTGAAATAAATTTGAAAAAGTCCATGTTACATAATTTATCGACTCCCTAACCGTTATTATTTCATGTTGAAACAATATCATATTCTGTTAGTTTAGGTACTGTAGTTATTTAAAAACTAATGAAATGAAAAATAGTACTTACAATTTTATTGTAGGCCAAATTGGAAAATATTTTTTTTTACTTAAGACCAATTTTCCAAGTATTTGACAAGTACTTTGACAAATGACAGTATCTAGTATCAAGATCGACAAGAACGTCAAAACGAGTATAATAACCACAGAGTACACCATCTAGATGGTGTACTCTGTGGTAGTAATGTAGAGAAATAAATTTTTTCTTGAAAAAAAGAAGCAGACTTGATTGACTTGAATTAATAATGTCATCATTTGTTGTTGACATTGTACATATTTGAAAATCCTCACGTTTTTTTATCTATTATAGCTGATTAAATGATTAATAGATAATATAATTTGCATTGAAGTGGTTTTAAACAAGAATTATTAACGAGATAGACAAGTTTACTTCGCTACTTTATCGTATTGATTGCAACAATGTCGGAAAAAAAGAAAAACGTTTGTGTAGTAGTGCTAGGTGATATTGGAAGAAGCCCACGAATGCAGTACCATTCCTTATCTTTAGCAGAAATGGGGCATACAGTGGATTTAATAGGTTATGGAGAAACTGAACCCATGGATCAAATAAAAAAAAGTCCATCAATTTATTATCACTATTTATTAGCACCTCCAACTATCCCATTTAAGCTACTAAACTACGGATTCAAAACAATATGGCAGGCTATTAATTTGATATTTTTACTTATAATAGCTAGAAAACCTGATATTATGATTGTTCAAAATCCTCCAGCTATACCCTCATTATTTGTATGTTGGTTGTTTTGTTTTATCATTCGAGCTAAATTCATCATAGACTGGCATAACTATGCACACACAATTATGGCTTTAAATCTATCTGAAGATAATATATTAGTAAAAATTACAAGACAAGTGGAGATGTTTGCAGGCAAAAGGGCTCATAACAATTTTTGTGTTACTATTGCCATGAGAGATGATTTGAGTAAGAACTGGGGCATTGGGTAAGAAAACTGCTTATTAACGATATTATGAATTACTCACTTGATTATGGATAAAATTGTAAGTAAGGAAGGAAAATTTTTGTTGTTTAGTGCCACAACTTTATATGACAAACCACCAACTATTTTTAAATCAATAAGTTTGGAAGAAAAACATCAATTTATCAATAAATTGGGGAAAACATATAAACAACTACTTAATAATGATGGTTCATCTCTATTTACCCAAGAAACTGGAAGTGAAATTACTTATAAAAATGAGAGACCAGGTTTATTAGTATCTAGTACAAGTTGGACAGAAGATGAAGATTTTTCTGTTTTGTTTTCAGCTTTACAAGGTACTTAATATTCATTTCAAAAAGTACATTTCTAATATAATTAAATATAACTTGTTACTTGTTATTAATATATTTTTCTAGAATATGATAGTCATATTGTGCAAGGTAATGTCAGAAAACTGCCGAAATTAATTTGTTGTATAACTGGAAAAGGACATTTAAAGCAATATTACTGCAACAAAATTAAAGAAGCGAATTGGAAGAATGTTGTTGTTCTTACACCATGGTTGGAATCTGGAGACTACCCATTGATGTTGGCCTCGGCAGATTTAGGAGTTTGTCTACATACAAGTTCTAGTGGTTTAGATTTGCCCATGAAGGTTGTAGATATGTTTGGTTGTGCCTTACCTGTATGTGCTTACGATTTTAAGTGGTAAGTATATTTTAACATGAAACATGCTTTTTATAAATTTCTGGTATTTTTATGTTTTAGCTTGGATGAGTTGATTCAGCACGGTAAAAATAGTTACAATTTCTGTGATTCTGAAGAACTATCTGAACAGTTATTCAACTGGTTCCAGAACTTTCCAAATGATTCAAAACAACAGGAAACTGAAAAAAAGTTTAAGAATGAATTGGAAGCTTTCCAAAAACTACGCTGGAACGAAAATTGGACCAAATGTGCTGCTCCCTTTTTTAAATAAATTAAAAATATACATGTTAAGTTTTCTATAAAACTTGTTACTTGCATTTAATTGAATAGATATTACTGTATATTTTATTAAATAAATTTATCTTGAAACAATTTGCTTTGTATACTGATTAATCCTAATGTTTTATTAAGATTTATTAAAATAAATATTTTTTCCTCGAATACCCACGGTATATGCAACTAAACTTACACGGCAGTATAAATTGCCGGCTACAAACAATTCGCGAAAAAATGACTTTAATAGACATTTTCAAAGTTGAAAATCATGCTGCAAACTGCTTACAACAAAATTTAGATAACATGGTACGGCTGTTTTGTAAATAAATTGAAATCATGATAATTACGTAGAAAAAATAGTTGTTTCTCTCATTATTGATTTCGTTAATAGATGTTTTAAAAACTAGTAAAATTATCAATATTTATATAAACCCATACAAATAATATTTATAACTAATTTAAACAACAAAATGGCACAGGTATGGGTAAGCAATTTTTATATTGACCTATTTCATTTTATGTCATTTGTCAATACAATATTTTAAAACTTCACAATTTCCGAAGTAAAGTATATAAATAATGCGTCTTTTGCAGAATGCTGTTGAACCTATGCAAGTAGATGCGCCCCCAGAAGATAATGATAACAATGAAGAAGATAATTATGTAGTAGAAAACCCAACATTAGACTTGGAGGTGTATGCAAACAGCTACATAGGGTTGGCAAAATTGTACCGGCTTATTTATATAATAGATCATTGCCCTTCCCTTAAATTAGAAGCCCTCAAAACGGCAATATCATATGCAATGACTACCTACAATGTCAACTTGTATCAAGTTTTACATCAAAAGCTAGCAGAAGTAACTACGGCTATGAATGTTCCCGATGTAGCAGCACCTTCTACATCCCAAGATATACCTGCCATAGATAATATGTGGATGGAAACAAGGTCTAAAAGAGCAGCATTGAAGCTGGAAAAGTTGGACAATGATCTGAAAAATTACAAATCAAATTCAATCAAAGAAAGTATTAGAAGAGGTCACGATGATTTGGGTGATCATTATTTGGATTGTGGGGATCTATCCAATGCTTTAAAATGTTATTCGAGGGCTAGAGACTACTGTACTAGTGGAAAACATGTTGTTAATATGTGTCTGAATGTTATCAAAGTATCTGTGTATTTGCAAAATTGGTCTCATGTATTAAGTTATGTTTCTAAAGCAGAGAGTACACCAGATTTCTCAGAAACCCAGTCGAAAGATTCAAATCAAATAATATTGACGAAATTGAAATGTGCAGCTGGACTAGCAGAATTAGCTACAAAGAAATATAAATCAGCTGCTAAGCATTTCCTTCAAGCAAATTTGGATCACTGTGATTTTCCAGAATTACTTTCTCCAAACAATGTAGCCATGTACGGTGGTCTGTGTGCACTTGCAACATTCGATAGACATGAGTTGCAAAAGAACGTTATTTTTAGTAGTTCCTTTAAACTATTTTTAGAATTAGAACCACAACTACGTGATATAATTTTCAAGTTTTACGAATCAAAATACGCCTCGTGTTTGAAACTATTAGATGAAATTAAGGACAACCTACTACTTGATATGTACATCGCTCCTCATGTTAACACATTGTATACACAAATTAGAAACAGAGCCCTAATCCAATACTTCAGTCCTTATTTATCTGCCGATATGCACAAAATGGCATTAGCTTTCAATAGAACTGTGCCTGCTCTAGAAGATGAACTGATGCAACTTATTCTAGATGGGCAAATTCAAGCTAGGATCGATTCTCATAATAAAATTCTTTTTGCTAAAGATGTGGATCAACGTAGTACCACATTCGAAAAGAGTTTGTTGATGGGTAAAGAGTATCAAAGAAGAACTAGAATGTTAATTTTAAGAGCTGCCGTTTTTAAAAATAAAATCCTTGTAAAGGTGAGTTAAATTCCCATGCTTTTGTTACTATATAATTATTTTTTGAGTATAAGAAATAAAAAATCTTGGACATTGATTAATTTTTAATAGTAATGTAAAAAGATTCCTTTACCAGTATGTTTCCCTACCTATTGAGTAGACTTTACAAATGTTGAAGTAGTAAGGACTTGTTAACTATAACAGTATTTTTGTGCAAATCATGGTGACATTAACGTATTATCTGTTTTACAGGAATCTATTGGTACAGAATAATTGCTCTATATCCACATTATTTTTCAAATTCACCAACAGAGTGAGCTTTTTCCATATATATCTAAACTTATGTAATAAAATGTTGTTCCCAGTTAAAGATTTTATATATTATTTAAAATTTTGTATTTTATTTAGTAAATCAATAGAACTGTAGGGATTTATAACAAAATTTTTTAAACATTTATATATATTAGGTATATTTTTATGAGTATTGGTAATTTTATTTTCAGAGCCCTCCGAGAGACTCTGGTCAAACGGGGGAAATTACAGTAGTGCCGTTCTGAAACCTAAAAGCTCAGTTATACTAACAACATTTATTGTTTTTAATTTAATCTATTTAAAAACCATTTTGTGCAAAACTTCTGTAGTGCTATATCAGCCTTTTAGTCATTGTGAATTTTAATGATTTTCAAATAAACAATATTTTTGTGAGTGCATTTTCATTTTATTTCCATAAAAAACAGATTGTTATTTATAATACATTATTATACATGCATAGGACACAATGAACACACACTGAAAAAAAAAACTTAGAACAAGAAAAAAAAGTGTGTTCAGCATGCCCATTTCAGCTTTGAAATGAATATACAAAATTGCAAACTTACAATGTTATAACCCCACTATAAGAATTAGATGTAAGTAGTTAAAAATGCACGTTTAATTGTGGACAATTGACAGTTTAAAATATCTATTTTTGTTTCGATATTTGAATAATTATAAATCATCTTATATAGAGGAGACGACTCATATACGTTTGTCCTGTAATTGTTCTGATAAAATAACTGGTTTTGACGATAGTTGACCCTAGGAACACGAAGATATAATAAATTATTAATATAAATGCAGTCAACCTTATAATTAATAATTTTAAACAAAAATATTACAGATTGCATTACTCGTCTTTTAACTAAGCGGTCATAAAAGTATTCCTGATCGATACCTCTTGCTGGATAAACACCATCTATCATGAAGCAAGCTGATTTGAAAAAACGTCTTTGAATACATTCCAGTAACGTTACGTGATTATTATATATAGGACTCCAAATTACATTTCCATATTCAAGTTTGGATCTTACAAATGTCGAAAATAACAAGAACATAGTAGAAAAACTTTTAAACGGTTTCATGTTTCTAATTACAAAACCAAGTGTTTTGTATGAGGCTGCAGAGTTTTTCAAAATGTGCGACAAAAGTTAGTTTGGAGTAAACATCAAGATCCCTTATTAAAAACAGGATAAACAAAAAAGCCATAATATACAATTTAAATGTATTTACTTAATATCTTCTACAATATAAAATCCCATTATATAAAAAATTACAAAATCAATAAATGCTAGTTATCTGAATAGTCTAAGGGTTTTATTCCCAAAATATCTTCTGAAGAATCAACCAAATTATCAGTTTTCAAATGAAGGGAAATCAAATTGTCAACATGTTTCAAATTCTCGAACATATATTTAATAAGCAAAGACGTCTGTTGTTTGCAAGTCTCAGTATCCTTTTGCATTTGTAAATACTTGTCTGTAATACATTGTATTGTCTTTGAATTCCGTTCGAGGTAAGAGCTACTTGGATTTGGTAGTTCTAGAGATTTGTTACTGATTATTATTGCAGCCGAGGAAAAAAATTGGGATAAAATCAATTTATTTTCTTCTGGAGTTTTTTGATCTTCTAAAGTATGTTCTAAAACTAAGTTATTTTCTGATAGGTATGAAAGAAGGGATCTACATTCTGCAAAT
This sequence comes from Galerucella tenella, assembly GCA_910591685.1. Taxonomy (NCBI): domain Eukaryota; kingdom Metazoa; phylum Arthropoda; class Insecta; order Coleoptera; family Chrysomelidae; genus Galerucella; species Galerucella tenella. The sequence goes on along the minus strand of CAJUYH010002360.1, from coordinate 32,453 downwards.
ATGTTATGGACACTTGAAACGCTGCTCCAGTGTTGTTTCAGTGATGTGAATTTTTCCTTCAAGCTGTTCATTGAAGGATACAAAGTATATTTTTTATAAAAATCTTCTTCAGCTATTGTTTGTTCCTTCTTTGCAACTGATATACTTTTATCTAATTCTGATAATTTATCTACAAGTACATTTGCAGCATTTTTTTGATCATTTTGATACTCTTGAAACTTGTCTATTTCTGCTTTTGTTCGAGTTTCAATTTCAAAAGTCATTTTGTTCAAATTATTCAACATTCCTTCTGTTATGTAAGTATCATTATTTGGTATTGGACAGTAGAGTAGCAAACCTGCATTTTTTCTCTTCAAATGCTCAAATATTACTAGTTGAGATAGTTTTAATACAAATTTAGCAATTTTAAATCCGCCTGGTGATATTAAATGTGAAGGCATAATTGGAGGTATATTGGCATGTTTGTAAATACCATTCAATTCATTTATATACTTAAGAAGCTCACTTCGAAATGTATTATCTCTCTTAATTTCATATGGTGGCCAGGTAGTTAACTTCTTTTTTGTCAAATCTGGATCCAAAATATTTAATAGATAGTAAACCACTTCGTAGAAAGCAGCCTTGTTATTTTTAATGAACATGTCTTTTTTAAAAACCTGATCGAACTCTCGACTTGTTTTGTAAATCCATTTTAATAGATATATATTATTAAATATTTCTTCTTGCACTTTACTTTCTACCTCTTTAAATGTCCGTATCTCCGACATTGCCTAAAATGATACCTTTTATTAGTTACTCAGAAAGTAAGAAGCATATATTCCCTTACCACAAAGAATCAATAAATATAGATAGAAAGGTTTTGTTTTTAAGCAGTTTTATGCATGCAGATACTTGAAACTATGTTCTATATCCTCATTTCTTATGAAGTGCCAAGCAAATTATTTCCAACAGAATATATGTATCGCCTATTTTTACTATCGAACGTGGTTTTATTGTGCTCTTCAAAAACCGACTGATTTTTAGTGAAATAATGGTCAGTTTTTTATGATTTATATATATATATATATATATATATATAACTGAAAGATGGGTGTGGAAAAGGTATAGGTATTTCAACCACTACGCAAGAGATTTATCTTGTTGTACATAGATGGCCGACCAAACTTTGCTGGTCTTTCTACCACCAAATCCACTCATGTCTTAATGACAACTATTGATATAAAATCAAAAAAAGATATATATATAATTAATTTATCAACTAAATGTTTTTTGTTGGACAAGAAAGAGACAAAAACCAGCTCTGATAAGATAAACGGTACACCCACGTTGTGTTGTGGCCTTGTGGGTACACCGGCCGGACTAAATTTTATAGATTATGGAAAATTTTTTACCAGTGGCGTTACTTGAAAGAAGGTTCCAGAAATAAACTTTAATAAAAATTCAACTTTATATAATCTGAAAGGACATAAGTTGAAAGTTTGTGGTCCAAAAAGACGGTTCTCTAGTTTTGTTTTGTTAGTAACGAATTCTCTATGGTTGAAGGTGAAAAAAGTTATTCATATTATACTTTTCAAGTATTCACTTTTTCTTCTGGAATACAATTGAGAAAATAATTTGTTTACATATAAAATTTGTTCTGTTTAGGAATTTGATTTTAAATTCCAACAGTCATTGTCATAGGTAAGTCAATGTCAAATCTTACTTCTAGTTTTATTGTTCGAAGTACCTTGAACTTTTCAAAATACATCTTCATTTCCAAACCTGCAAACTTTTTCTTATAATTTATTTAATACAAAATACAAATGATTATTCATACTTTCACGCAGCTAAATATTATTCAATTTAATAATATAATACATCTTATTTACAGGTTCAAACATAGGTGCGTCAACAGGTCGATAGGTGGCTAAATATTTTTTTGTATTGATTTCCTATCTGTGTATCTATATTCTGTGTGATCTAGCACGTGTGGCAAGCTGATGCTAACCTAAAAATTTTTAAGACGCATTTTATTTTCGTATAGAACCGTTCTTGATTTTTGAGCTCTAATCCTCAGTGAAGCGAAAAAATCGCAGAGAGGACAGAGAATTAACTGTTTTCGTTGACTTAATCTAATAGATAACATCATGGTAAGTGACTTATTTCATTAAAACATTAACATGCTTATCAACTTTTTGATTTTAGGCTGAAGAAATTAATCCCAAAGCATACCCATTGGCGGATCCTACTTTAACAACAAAAATATTGAACTTGGTTCAACAAGCTATGAACTACAAGCAGCTAAGAAAAGGTGCAAACGAAGTCACAAAAACTTTGAATCGTGGTATAGCAGAATTCATTGTGATGGCTGCCGATGCAGAACCATTAGAAATTTTGTTGCATTTACCATTATTGTGTGAAGATAAGAATGTTCCTTATGTGTTTGTACGTTCCAAACAAGCTTTGGGCAGAGCTTGTGGAGTTTCAAGGTCAGTTATTTCCTGCAGTGTGACCATTAACGAGGGCTCTCAATTGAAACCTCAAATTCAGACAATTCAACAAGAAATTGAACGCTTATTAGTTTAAGACATTAAGTACAAAACCTTTTGTAAGTTTTATTTTTGTTTTTTAATGAAATATACTATTTGAACATGTGACTCAACATTTTTCTGGTGAATACAGGAGTGGAAACCATAACACAATAAAAAGTCTAGGTATGAATTCTGAAGAATTTAATCCAAGTTTATTAATAAAAATGCAACATCCCGAAACATTCACTTTTAAACAGGTACAAATTGTGGAAAAATTATTCTATTGCAACTTTTTTTGCACAGAACTGGATGAGCCCATAATCACCCTTCTCCATCCATTTCTCATCTTTTTCTTGAATTTCTTCTGCTACTCCATTCGGTAGACCACAAATAATATCTGCTTTGACAGTTCTTATTATACACAATTTCGTAGGATTAAACCCTTGCAAACCTACATTAACAGGTGTTACTGGGTCCCAATTCTTCTCGCCAAACAACTTCCTGTAGTTCAAATCTCCTTTAAAAAACACTGCTTTTGCTTCTGCTAATTGTTTGTAAAGTTGTGGGTCCACAGTAGCCATTTGACTAAAATCAAAGGGCAAAGTCCAAAAATCTGACATTATCAGTGTCCATGTTTCATTTTCTATATACTCAAACCATCTCTCTCCTAATAATCGAAGATTTTCATCATCACTACTTTTTAATTGATCTATCATCCAGAAGAAATCTTGTTCCATAACATCTGAGATGAACCATGGGACTGTTTTTACATAGAGACGCATAGATTTTGCTAAGCCTTTGGTTATCAAATAGTCTGCTAAGCATAGATCAGTGAAGACTTCGTAACCAGAGTTGTCAAACACAATATCTGAAAAATATAAAACGAGTTAAAACTATTTGGTTATGCAGTTCTTAAAAACACTGATTATTGATAATATGCTTTCTTTAGCTTACCTACGATATCAGAACTATCATCAGTTGAAATAGTATCCCAAATTTTCTTAGAGTCATCACATAATATAAATTCATCTAAGGCATCGGTTTCAAACAAATTGGAAGAATCACTTGCTTTTCCTAGTGACAAGGATAAATCACATTTATTTCCCCACAAATTAATCTAAAATTGTGTTAAAAAAGGCTTATAATAATAAACATAGTTCTTTAAATTATTTCTCAGTACGTACTTTCAGTAACTGGATAAATTCTTGTTTTATTGGTGGATTTTCATCAGCTAAAATCTTGACAATAAAATCTGCCAATGTTTTTATCATTGGCAGAGCACCTGTGTAAGCATCTTGTTTTTGATGGACAAAATAATCATAATCCTTAAGAAATGTCCTAAAACAAAAAGTTATAATGCACAAAGTGTGATTTAGAAAAACTGAAATGAATCCCAGCATACTTAGTTTCAAAAAATTGTTTTATTCTTCTATACATATAGCATTCGGTTAACAACCAAATGGTATGGAAATGTGTGGTATGACCTTCTGATACAGTTTGTTTGTTGATGTAGTCATTGTAGATTTTTGCATCTAGCACATCGGTTGTTAATAATTTTAGAGGTTTATTTGTTTGGATTTCATATTTAAATTCAGATAATTCTCCTATAATGGTCTTTACCTCTTCTATTGCTTCCTAAAAAACGAGGCTTTCTTACATACCTTGTTATAAAAGCATTAATATTCATACATTAAACTGTTACATTTTTGAGAAAATATCTACCAAATTTACCTCTCCATATTTTGCGGTGATATACTTTTTATTTCTCACTAAATTATCTATTAGATTAGTTAAAATAACAGGCATTCTATTTTTAACAGTATAAAAGGCAAAGCTCCTGCAAGAGAAATATACATTTGTACATATTATTGTTTATTTAATTCATTTATATACCTTTTATAAAAAGCTGACAGATACACATTTCTAGGTGTTTTTATATCTAAACTACGATTTGATTTACACTCGCAACTTTTATTGGAATTGGTATCACACATTTCTATTAAATTCTATATTTCTATAATAAATTTTAGAAAGTCATTTGTAATTTGACTTTGGTGAACTATTTGAAGGTTAGGTTCATGTTAGGTTGTCAGAAAACTCAAAAATGTGTCTTCTTCTGACATAAGTTAAGAAGAGAAGAAGAAAATACTTAGTTTAGTTGAAGTCATGTTGAAGTTCTGCTTCCTGGTGTTGTGTGATCCAATTATTTCCACATAGACAAAATAATAATAAAAATTTAAATAATCCCAACCTTATCTACGATATGATAGGTTGAATTGTGATAATTGCATATCTGTCTATGTTATCAGATTATATTCATTATGTCGTCAGCCAGAGTAAGTAAATAAACATACTATGGTCTGCTTCTGACCAACAAAAATCAAAATTTTAATTATCGATTTTAATATTTAAGATGCCTCTTTTGGAGGATACTGCTGGATTTGGTGAAGATGAAGGAGAATTTGGCGTTAAAAAAGATTCGCTAACGTAAGGATATGTATTTTAAAATATCATTCCTATCAGATGTTCTGTGCATCTACACTATTCAACATGAGCACAAACTAAAAACATTCTTGTAGTATTGTATGTATAACTTATAATAATAATTTTTAGACACCCTTATATTACCATATGCCACATAGCATTTAGAGGAGCTGCTGTAGTGGTTTACCTTTTATGTGAAGCATTTGGTGCAGGTTTTATTGCAAGTTTTGTCAGTGTAATATTACTGTTGTCAGTAGATTTTTGGACAGTTAAAAATATTACAGGAAGACTCATGGTAGGTTTAAGATGGTGGAATTATGTAGATGATGATGGAAAATCACATTGGGTGTTTGAATCAGGACAGGTAACAATTTAATGTGAGATTCCAGATTGTATATTAATTTAATGTATAACATGTATTTTCAGAATAGAATCAATGAACGAGAATCAAGAATATTCTGGATTGCATTAATTTTAACCCCATTATTATGGTCTTTGCTATTTATTGTAGCAATATTTGGATTTGAATTTAGATGGTTGGTATGTAATCTCAAGTTTTTATTAATTAATTTTTTAAATTTATTATTAATTTTTTCAGCTATTGGTGACAATCGCCTTGATCTTGAGTGGATCAAACCTCTATGGTTATATAAGATGTAAAGTAGGGAGTAAAGAAAGTATGACTAGTTTGACATCTGATTTTCTTCGTAAACAAGTTCTACAAAATGCTGTATCTTTAGTCACCCGTCAAGCGACAGCACAACCAGATGCAAACCAAACAAATCGACCTGTAAATGTAGTATAATTTTTTCAATATCTAGTCTTGAAAATTGAATATAAATTTAATGTTTCGTGTTTATTATCAACATTACAAAATTTTAAGGTGTATATAAGGGATTGAAGAACCATTAAAAATGTCTACTATATCAATGTGTGAGTCTTGCCATACATAAGTTGTCGCTGCTTTATTTTAATATTAAATTATAATTTGGATGTTTTACAGTTATTTCTAGTATTAGTAATGAATGTAGGGTTATTTAATAATTCCATAATATTGATTGATACATTTTATGATTTTGTTAACAAAATATTTATAATATCAAGTTGGGCTTAAAGTACTTTGTTGAATAAACTTATTGCTGTTGAAATGGAGTATTTATTTAGATTTTGTATTATATCATTAATGTAAATAAAGTTTTCTTATTTAACATATTTTTTATTCATGCGGAGTCCCACAAAAGTTTGAGACACCCTTATATGGTTGGCTTGAGCTTTGATTTAATAATTGGAAATATTGAATAGGATTTCGATCAGCATATTTACAACGAAATTGAAAAAAAAATGCTCCAGGTGAGGCTCGAACTCACAACCCCGGCATCGCTCACGACTACTGTCTTATAAGTACCGTGCGCTAACCAATTGCGCCACTGGAGCGTTGATGAAATGGATGCAAATTACCTTTTATGAACAAAAAACAAATTTATCTCCTTTTTGGGTGAATTTGAACAAAAATAATAAAATCATTTTTTATTCTGATTTCTTCTTACAATCTAAATAACATACCTGTAAATTCTCCATTCATTTATATTTAATTCCGATAATAGTTAATGTTTTCTATTCATAGCCATTTTTAGCTTTTTGTGGCAAAATCAATTACATAATTATTTATAAACATACAGAAATACCATGTTTTTAGTTTTCCATCTGGTAATTTATTTATGTCTAAGGATAATATTGAATAATCAATTAAAGAGATGAATATCGTTGGAAATTTTATTAAATTTTGATTCTACATTTGAACGCGAAAAATTGTTGAGATTTCATCTGTCACTTTTGCTGATGACAGATGACAGTAAATGTCTTGTCATTTTACGTCAACAAATTTTTGTCAACATGTCAAGTGATATATTATAAAAAGTTTCAAATTACAATTTAAGCAAATACCACATATTATGTACTATATACTACTAATATAAAGAATAAACGTTACTCAAATAATGTATATAATAGTATATTCCAGTTTTTCATTAAATAATATGATTCAAAATGAGTTGGTTTGATGCTGCAGGTTTAGCAAACATAGCAAAATCAGCTCTTAAAGAAGCTCAGAGGACTATAGATAAAGCATTAGATATTAAGGATGATGATCCTGCGAACGCCCCTATAGATCCCCTTTCAGATGACTTCTTTGGTAACTGGGATCTGGCACATCCCAGTACCAGTCAAGATGAGAAAAATCAAACTACCATTTCAAAAGATAATAAAGTCGCAAATAGTATTTGGGGCTCCTTTACAGGTTGGTATATAATTCATTTTTATATCTTGACTTGAAAAAAAAAACATTGCAGGATCCTTTTTTGAAAATAATCAAGAGAGAAATAAATCACCTTCTATTACTAGCCTTGATGATACCCTTGATAGTATAGATACATTTAGTCGAAGTAAGCTTGTTGTACAAAATGTAGAAGAAATAGATAATCAAATGTCTGAAATTACAGAGGAAGAACATGAAAGTACATCTGATCTAGACAAGAAGCATGAAATAAACTCAGGTAATTGTAATTATATTTGATTTGTAATATTTTAAGTTTCCTTGATATAAAGTCCAAATTTTTTATAGTTGATACTGATTTTGATAATCAAAATAATACAAATACAGTTAAAAGAAGAGAGAAGAGATCAAGTTCAATAATCAACAGGCTTTCAGTACTTAGTGCAGAAAGTGGCAAAAATAGTTCTGATAGTGCTGATATTATAACATGTAGTACAGAATGTACAAGTCCAGATTCAGAAATGTTGTCAGCTGCTCAGTCCATCTCAACATCCAGTTCTGCCTTGGGTAAAAAATAGTATTTTATTATTTTTAGTACACTATTTAATAAAAAATATGCTTAGGTCTCCAACCAACATCAGATTCTTTTGAAGTATTAGGTGAAAGTTTAACTAGTCCAAGCTCTGTAGAAGTGCTTGGTACCAATAGCACTAACAGTAGGAGACAGTCTGATTATACAGATGAAGTTATTTCACCCTTGTCCGAAGACGAAAAATATAGGTAATATATTCTTAAAAAACATGTTTCACAAAATTAAATCTCTGCTATTTCAGTTCTGCTGACAAATTATCTCCAGATAGTGTTGAAGTCATTCCAGAAGACCAAGATGAAAACAGTATTGCCGAAGACACAATGTCATACACATCAGTATCTGAAAGTACATCTGCCACTGTATTAGATTCTGCTTTCAATCCCCATCTAAAACCCCAAAAGATGCTTAAAGATACATTTGGCCTACCCGAAACTGACTTAGATAAAAAATATCCACATGTAGATGCCATTACAAGAGCTCCTGTGAGAAGTAACATGCAGCTGCCTTTAACGCAGGTCTTAATAGATACCCAACCACAGAGTATCAAACAAGATTTATCAAATATTCTACAAAAAACGAATATTATTGACATTCCCGTTGAAGAAAATAGCGTAATAGAAAATGTAATGGATATTTCTGTAGATGATAGTTCTCAATCAGATAAAACAATTACTGCTAGTGATAATATAATGGAAAGCAGTAGCGATACTAGTACAGCAACTGAAACAAGCAGTAATTCAGCATATTTAAAAAACTTATTAGCAGATGCAATGACAGAGAAAAGTGTGTCAGATCAACCAAAGATGTCAGCAGGTTCTAGTCAAAAAAGTCTTATTGAAAATGTATCTTTGCCACAGGTAATATTTTTTTTATTTTAACTGCTACAGTTGTTTTAATCTGTTTTCTTTTTATAGGTGGATCTAATTCCTAGAGAAACTTCACCAATTAGCTCTGAAAGTCGGTCGGATCTTGTAAAAATAGGATCAGATCACACATCGGCACATACGTCTGGAGATGAGTTAGAAACGACAACCTCTTCAGATATAGAAATAATATCAAGTCCTAATGGAGACTCGAGTAGTACTCAAAGTAGACAGAGTCCCGCTAAACAGACTTGTATCAGAACTAAAATGGAAGCTGGGGAATCGTTATTAGGAAAACTAACAGTTAAGAAAATAAAAGGCCATAATCGAGAACTATCAGAAGCATCCAGCATAAGTGACGATTTTCACCCACCTGAAGTAGATAAACTTTTAAAGAAAATAGCTGAAATAACAGAGATATTAGAATGTAGAGAATCTAAGCTAATAGATGTAAATCGACGAAATGCTGAGTTACAAGAAATGAATACAAACTTAAAAGTCCAGCTAGACTCTATTACGAGTAAGCAGTTAGAAAGCGCTGACTTATCTCAAGTAACTGAAGATTACACTCAAAGGATGTCTGCGTTGGAAAAGAAATTTCAACAAGCGATTAGAGATAAAGATAGTTTGAGGAAGCAATTAGAACAGATGAAAGTGGAATCGGCAAGTAGAATGAGCAAAGGAGAAATAGAAAGTGTTTTGTCCGAAAAGGAGGGAGTTATAAAAGAATTGATGCAAGAAGGTGAAAAATTATCCAAACAGCAGCTACAACATTCTAATATTATTAAGAAGCTGCGGGCTAAGGAAAAGGAAAATGAAAGTACCATTAAACATCTTAAGTGAGTCTTAACAAAATGATTATGTTGGAAATTATTTATTTATTTATTTTGTTTTCTCAGGGAGAACGTGGAGAGTCTTACGATCGAATCGGATCGACTTAAAAAATCTTTGGCTGCTAAAGATGAAGTTGAAAGAACCCAAATAGAAGCAATCAACCAATTAACTTCTAAAAATAAAAAAATTGAAAATGAAGTTAACAAATTGAAAGGGCAGTTGGATGATTTGACACAAAAGTACGATACTACCAAGAAATCATTGGACGCAGCTAAAAAAGAACTTCAAGAAAAAACTAGAACCAGTTCTGAACTACAAATGAGAGAACAGTTGTTGAATACTTTGGAGAATCAAAAGAAAATGACCGAATCGCAAAATTCCGATGTAAGTGTCAACTGTCAAATGTCTTGAATGTTCCCAATATTTTTTTTTTCGTAGTTGGTAGACCAGTTAGAAGATTTAAGACAAACGTTAAGGCAATACGAAGAAGATAATGTGAAGAACGAAGAAAAATATCGAGAAGATAAAAATAAATTGATGAGAAAATTGGAAGAAGCCGAAGCTAGGAACGAAGAATTATCCCAATCGGTATCCGAAGTTAGTAAACCTTTGATCCGGCAATTAGAATCGCTTCAAGCGACGCAGTCAATGAAGTTAGCCGCTTTTGAAAAAATAGAAGAAGAACTAACGCTGAAAATAAGTAAGTATTAACCGTTGTAACTTAAATATCGTTATTAAATTTGTTATTTCAGCCGAACTACAAACAAAATTACAAACGGCCTCAAGCAGCGAAAGAATGAGCAAAGACGAATGCGTTCAGTTGAGATCAAAATTCTCCGAAATGGAAAGTCAACTAAACAGTTTACGACACAAATTGGAACTCACCCAAATGGAATTGCAACAACAAAAAACCGAGAGATTCGTTGGTGAACAAGAATTGAATAATAAAATCGATAGATTGAATGGAGTGATAAAGAAATGCAAAGAAACGATCGGCGAAAAGGAACATGAAATATCAAATTTGCACCAACAGTTTAGCGCGGAAAGGGCCACTTTTGAATTGGAAAAAAGGCAAATCACTTTGCAGGTAAATAGAAAGGTGAGAAAATGGGAAAGTAAGGTATGGAGAATATGTGAGTGTTTGAGAGAAACTGTGTGAGTGGGAGAGTGTTTGAGAGAGACTGTGTGAGTGGGAGAGTGTTTGAGAGAGACTGTGTGAGTGGAAGAATGTGTTTGAGAGGAAGAGAGAGTGTGTGTATGAGATAAAGTGTACGAGAGAGGAGTGTGGAAAAAAACTGT
>CAJUYH010002360.1:2715-14951 GCA_910591685.1 Galerucella tenella | reverse complement strand
GCAATCTACGTCATTCAGTTTGTGTTTGACAGCCTTCGATAGAAGACAACCTTGTGAACTTTAAATGAAATAGTCGCAATAACTTTAAAAGCAACACTGCTCAGTCACCTGTCAAATTTTTTGAGCAAGCTACGTCATTTAGTTTGTGTTTGACAGCCACCCAGCAATTTCTTCAGGTTTTACGACCTAAAATAGTCGTAGGTGGCTAAATTTTGGAAATATGTTGCCAAACAGCCAAACTTGCATTTTTTTCTGTCATTTTCGGTCGTTTCTGCTCCAAATCAATATCGAAGCTCTTGATATTGATGGTGTAGAGTCCCCATAGTATTTACAAAGCCACAACGTTCAAAATTTGAAATATAAATGGATGACAATTGACAGAAACACCGTTGCACTCAAAGTTATTACGCAGTAAATCCAAAAAGTCTTATTAAACACACCAGAAGCTATTCTTATTTATCGAAACAATACCAGACCAAACAAAAAAACTCAACACTCACTTGTTCTTGTACAGAGCTCTTCCTGCCAGGATCCGGATCTCTTCCTTCCAGCTTCATTTTAACTCGACGCCACACGTTAACGGCATACGCATTCCTCTGTTGTCCTTTCGACGTACTCTCCTGCTTCTGCGGAATCAATTTTTCGCTCTCGTTCAAGCTCTTCTGTCTGATCAACTGAGCGCGTTTCTGAGCCGATTCCAAATTCAATAAATCCTCGTAGATATTATCAGTGTGATCTCTGATGTAATTCAAATGATCCAACAAATCTTTTATATCTTCTTTGCTCGATTCCTTTTTAAACTGCGTGAATAAAGTTGAAAAGTGATCGATGTACTGTTTGTATTCTTGGATGAAGTATTGCGTGGCGACGCTGTAATCTTCAATTTTCGTCATGGTTTTCATCAAACCTTTCACGTCCGATATAAGTTTACCGTGTACGTTGTAGATTGCTTTAAAATTCTCCATTATGGAAATTAAATTGTCGTTATCGGTGAAGCTAGCTTCTCTTTTATCTTTTAATTCTTTTTGCGCTTTTGTTATTGTTTCGGTTAAACTTTCCGATACTTTTTGTAACCATTTAGAATCGTTGATTGAATCCGGTGTTAGCATTTTCAAGATACTCTCTTCTGATGGTAGTAAAGATTCGATTTTCGAGTCTATGTATTGACAGGCCAATCTCCAGGTTTCGTAGGCTTTTAAAAACGTTTTGTCTTGATCTTTAGTTACTTCTGAATTTGTGGATCTTAATAGTTCGTGTTTTAACACGGTGTTGTAAGAAGATAGAATGTGGTTGGCTATTTTTAAAGACAGATCTAACTGGGAGTTTCTATTGTCGACGGCGCTTTCGAAGGCTGTTGATATTTCGACGAAATTGGGGTTAGCACCTTTGGCCCAGTTTAATCTTTGATCCGCTTGTTCGATTAACTTATCTTGGTTGTTTTTCACTTCTACCAACTGTCTGTAGATGCTTTGTAGGTTTGTAACTTCACTTTGAATGTCGATGGTGAATTTGGATCTAACTGAAGAAAATTGTTGTAGTTGTAGAATTTCGTCGAACATCATGTTGTGTACTGCCAATTGACCTTGTAGTCTTATCGTACTGGATTGTAGTACTGTGAGTTTTTGTTCGATTTTTTTCGGTTCTTGTATTTTTTCCCAGGCTAATTTTAAGTTGGTTTCCAAGCTGGAAGCTTGGGAGAGGATGTTTTGTGAAAAAGTACCGTCTTTGAGAAGAATATTCCAAGCTTTGGTATACAGTTCGTCTAGGGGTACTTTGCTTTCGGCTCCGATGTCTTTTTGTTCGATTTCGTGGGTTACGTCCAAGCTTAAATTTTGTAGTAAGTAACATACGGCGTATGTTACGATTTCCGGTAAGATTCCTAGTAATTTCCTCGATATAAATTCCGCGATAAATTGTTTAACCGGTTTGGTAAGTTGTTCATCGTTGAATATTATACCGGAACCGATGCCTTTTAACGATTGACACATTTCTTCTACCAAAGCGAAAAATTCCACGATTGCTTTTAGTCTTTTTAGGAAAAATATATCTTCTAATATAACTCGAACTTTTGCGTTAAATATATGCGGCGCTATGTTTCTAGCTTCTTTTACATGATCGAGTCTCTTCCAAGATTTCGGTATGTCGATATTTCCTAAAGTGTTTGTTAAATTTGTTATTTCTTGCGATAATTTCTCGAATAAACCGTTGAATCCCATTAAAAGCATTTTTCCTTGACTAAGAGTTTCCGATTGGTTCGGTATTAGCGACAGGAATTGCTTTTTCGTGAAAGCAACGCGTTCCAAGATGTATTCATAGGAGTTCTGAAAGAAAAAAAATTGATTTTTAAAAGTATTGTGTATACAGGGTGTCCCACGACGAGTTAAAACTATCTGTATTTGGCAAAATACTTATAGTAAAAACACAGTATAGGAACGAACCAGTATGTTATCTCGTGACATTAAACATGAATTTGCCTCATTTTTTACCCCTGAATGCATTAAAATAGAAAAAACCCGGTGGTTCTATTTAAAAAAATGAAGTAATTTGATATTTATGAAGTTAAACTTTTAACACTTTTTATACACACCCTGTATAAAACGAAAATTTTTTCAACAAAGATTCAAATACGTCTGACCTTGCTAAAAGCAACCGAACAGAAACCATTTTCATATCTTTAAGGGTATCCTTGTAAAAACATAATTTACAAGGGTCTGCAACGGGCGAATTTTTTACAAAAAAATCAATAACTCAAAAAGTATGCATTTTTCGAAAAAAGTTTTCAGACTCAACTATACTAAAATTTTACGTAGATTTCAAAAATGTATTAATATACAGGGTGTTACATTTAAAATAACAAAGTTACTGTCGACTTCCGGTAGAACCGGAAGTCTGCCATCTTTGAAAATATTTTAGTTAAAAAGATCGCATCCAAAAACTCAAACGTAGAAATTTTCATGATTTTACTATAAGTATCTTGCCATATACAGATAGTTTTAACTCGTCGTATATGACAATTGCAAATTGATGTAAATAAATTGGCGCAGTCAATAGGATAGTAAAGTAGTACGTTCCTAGCATAGATTCATATTGCAAGATCTGGCAATTGGAAATATCTAGTGGGGCTTCTGGGAGGTGAGAAGCTGAACCAAGAGTGTTACCAGGTGCCCAGGTGTGTAGGAAGATTGTGGAGCGGTGTGGACCGGAAGTGGCAGAGGATAAGACGGTGGGGCTACTGGTGAAAGGGCGGAGCAAGGCAAGGGAAGTGGGGGTTGAAAATGAAGGGAAAGAAAATTCGGATGGAGGAAGCGGTGAAATATCTAGGGGTGTGGTTGGATAGCCAATTATCCTTCAAAACCCATATGTTGAAGGCTGTACAGAAGGCAAAAGTAAGGGTAGAACGGCTGGGAAGATTAATGGGTAATGTGAAAGGACCGGGAGATTGGAAGAGGAGAGTAATTGGTAGGACAGTAGAGCAGAGTATGCTGTATGGCGCAGAAGTGTGGGATGAGAAAGCAGGGGTTAGACCACTCCTGCGGGTGCAGAGAGGGATACTCCTGAGGGTGGTGCAGGCGTACAGGACAGTGGGTGGACTGGCAGCAGCGGTGCTGTCAAGGTCCTATCCATTGGACGTGATGGCTAGATCCAGACAGAAACGCTGGAGAGGTGCGACCGGAGATGAAGTACAGGAAGGGATGGATGAGGAAAAGGAGAGAAGGAGTGATTGGGAGCAGAAGAAATTGGGTTGACCGGAAATTCGGGGAGGTGAACTACTTCTTGACGTAGGTGCTCACAGGGAATAGATGGAGATAAGTGATGTAGTAGAGAGCATGATTAGGGAAAGAGAAGGACTCGGCATGGCATATGAGAGGTAATAGTGATAGAAGGGAGAAAATTTAAGGAGATTGTGTGAGATACCGCCGCCCGTCTTGAAGTATGCTAGGGTAGTGATACCGAGGCGGGAGTAACGGTGAGTTTGAGGTGGGTTTGGTTGGTAGGCATTCCCGTGGAGATGAGTCCAGCACTGTCAGGGTCTGGTTAAGGACCCAGTCGAACATGAGTTTCCCATCTCGGCCCGAAAAAAAGGTGCCCTTACGCCAGGATGGGAAGAAGGAACTTCAGTACAACACCAAGAAGACTACGAATTAAAAATACTTACGCTATAATCCATCTGCATCAAAACACAAGTCAGCAACTTCTCCAGCTGTGTAATCATATCAGGAATGGAGACTCCAATATCTCCCACCAATCTATTCAAATCGTTGACCAGCTCAATCACGGACGGTTCTTCGGCTTGGATCTTCTTCATGGACTCGGGAAGTATAATGGTGTGAAAATTGAAATTCAAATCGTACAGACCTTTGTATATGTTACTGGCGATTTTGATACCGCCCAAGATTTTAACGAAATTTTCGTTGTAGTTTTGTTTCGACGTGGGTAAATTGCTGATCATCTCGACGGCTTTGGTGCTGTGAAGTAGGAGATCGTCCAAGAACCAATCGCCGTCGCGGGAAGTGAGTTTGATCAACCAATCGCCGCTGCGTTGGGCGGCGATTTCGAGGGTTAGAAGGTTTCTGTTGAGAAGCACCAGTTCGCTGGCTATGACGAATTCTAGAGCGTTCGTAGCTCCTTTTTCCATGTTGATAAAAGTGTTTATACCCGTTTTGGCGTTGTTGTAAACTTTTTCCAAAGCTTCATTGGAATCTTTTGATCGGATCGCTTCTAAATCCCCGAATAATTTATTGACTTGCATGAGATTATCTTTGTAAATGGATTCCAAGTTGTAAGCGACGGTTACGACTTGCGGATGTAATATAGTCGCCGGATCTAGGAATTCTCTTATTTGTTCGTATATAACGTCACAGCTGGTGTAATTGTTCGTTTCCAACAAAAATTTCGACCATTTTATATACATATTAACCCTGTGGGATTCCTGATAAGATTTAGGACATTGGGATAGTATGGAAAAGTAATCTTGATACAGCTGCAAACATTTTCTTATTGAAATGTTTAAATGTTGTAGTAATTGATACACTTCTTGTTCTGAATGTTCGCATTGGGTTATTAGATCGTTTTTACCGGCGTTGTGTAGAAATTCTTTCACCAAATCAAATATTCGCATGTTATCTTCGTTTACGTTCATTTTGGTATCCATTAACCATTGGGAAAATTGTTGGGTATCGTATAGTACTAATAAATTGGAATATATCTTGATGTGTTCTTCGCATTCTGTTACAATATTGCGTAGCTCGGTTTTTGCATTATTTACAGAAGCCTGAGATTTGTGGTAGGCGTCGAAATGTGATGGTAGCGAATATAAAGCGTGGTTGTGAAGACCTTGAGCTTCGGCTTCTTTTACGAGAGCTAATTGTTGATGTAGATCTTGGAGTTTGTCTTCCATGTCGGCTATTTCTATGTTCAATTCAAGGTAGTCGTTGAGATTCTTTATTAGATTCGGTATTTCGTTCAAAATTTCTTCTCTGTAATGAAAAAAAAGTTTTAGTGTCTTTATAACAATTATTTATGTACAATATCTACACTGGTTGTTACAGGATACAGAAGACAAAGGATTATCATAATGTCGTATAGTTAAGCAGCCATTAAAGCACTGAGCTCTTGTGTAATCAGTTCCAAAATGGTGTGGGAATGCCTAGACAAACTCAATGAACTAGGCGAGAACAATATAGTCACCTTACTATGGATTCCAGGACACACTGTAATAGAAGGAAATGAAATAGCAGATGAACTAGCAAAGAGGGGGACTGAAATACCTTTCTGGGGGCCTGAACCCTTTTGCGGAATCAGCCCCAATGTAATATTGGAAGACATAGGTAAAGCCGAGAAAAAGAGAAGATCTGACCATTGGAAAGATCTAGTGGGGCTTATACAATCAAAGACTCTTCTGGGTGACTACAACCTGTTGGGATCAAATGAATGAATAAGTTAAAGTGAAACTGCGCTAAGAGTTTTAACAGGGATCCTAACAGGACATTGTCGCCTGAATGGGCACCTGAAAAAGCTCAAAATAGTGGAGGAAGAAGGATGCAGATTTTGTGGCATGGAAGAAGAAGCCTCCATCCACATACTTTCCAACTGCACAGCACTTCAGAATCCTGGAGCACAGCACCTGGGAGATTACTGGATAGAAGAGGAACATTTTTGATCGCCAACCACTTTAATAAAGTTGTATTCCAACTTTCATGTCAATTCGAAGTTGGTCGGTAACACAGGAATTTTTTCAAGTCTATTCGTTAGATGGTAAAGAAATCTTTCGCTGAAGGTTATTTTTCATTACAAAAACATGTAAATAGCATTAATATTATTGAATATTGAAAAAAACTTACTTATTTTCGTTCCATTCGGCCTTCATTTCGGTACATCGAACGTTAAACATTGACAATGTCACTTCTCTTTCCAATTCTTTCTTGCTCTGTTTGGATGTCATGTCAGTGTTCATAGCTCCGAAAGTTGTACCAGCCAAAACCTCACCTCCGACAGTCCAATCGATTAGGGGGTCGTAAACGAAGGCTTCCAATAAAGTTAACAGCGTTTCTCTACCTTTTCTCATCACCTTCAGTACGTTTTCAGACGCTAACCGGAATATACCCTGAAAAAAAAAAAGATGGAAATATCAATAAATTTGGGGTATGAAATTAGTTGAAGATAATTTAATTGACCTACTTTGTTGTGGAATGTTTAATAACCCCAAAAAAACATTGGGAATGAAAGTGAGGTTATAAAGCAACGAACAGCAAACTATAATAGTTTAATTTTCTGCCGGCAGGTAGAGTTGAGGTTATATTGAGTCTACAATAGTAAGAAGCGTTCAAGATACAAACTTTGTATAAAATTAGAAGTTTTTGCAAATAAATTTTGCATCACCTATATTATACATATGGATGATATTATTAACCTCGGTATATAGATAAAAATGCTGGCATGTGGAATTTTATGTTTACTGATATCAACAAAATAAAAAGCCTGTCAGTTATAGAGTAAGAAAAATGGTGTATTTAATTCATCAAAAACTTATCAGTAACATCCACAATATAGAGAGGAGGATGTAATAACAATTTTATCAAGAAACTGAACAAAATTCACGTATTTAAGAGTAAATTTTATAAAACAGTATTCAGAATTAGAGAAGAAACAAAATAAAATAAAAAGCTACAGTGAGATTCGAATTCGCGTTGGACTGCAACGCAGAGGTGGTGAAATTCAGTACTTTAGTGTACTATACGAATATGGGAAAGTCTTCAAGACATATTTGCCGAACCTGTATATATATAACGTTGGTCCAAAACAAATTACAAAGACTTTTCTTTGATCATGGGTGACGAACACGTATTTTAGCTTCTGCAATTTATTTTGTACGCTATTTACATACAAGATAGTTTTTAAATAATAAAATTACAGTTTTTGATTCGCGAAATATATAAAATGCATAAATAATCCAGTAATCTTTTTTACCAACGTGACAAATGACACTGTTAGTAGCAGATAAATGGGATTAAACCCTGTTTTTTAATACGGGATAACGTAATAGAACATCAGATTGTTTGCATATCATTTATATTATGTCTATCATCATTACAAACAATATTTACATCACTCCGGAGCTGTTAGCACAAAATATCTACTGGTTAAAAGAAACTTGATGTAGGTTAAAATAACAATAATAAAAATATAGTTGACACGTATACGAAGTAGTGATGATAAATATGGAGTATTCCATCCCATAATTTAACTTCTAAAAAATGAGGTTCCAGTGGCGTAACTAAGTTTTTTTTAGAAGCACCCGGGGTCTCCAGGCCGAAGGCCCTTATTTGTAAATGCACATATATATGATTTATTTGTTCATGTGTATGATGGGCTCCGCTAAAATCTTTGCGGGGGAGGTCCCGGATTGAGTTACGCTACTGAGAGGTTCCCAATATAAAGTGTATACATTTTTTTATACTGATTGCGAAAAGTCTATTCGAGCTATGCGATTCACACAAGTACCAGTGGCGTAACTAAGTTTTTTTTAGAGGCTCCGGGGTCTCTAGGCGCCAACCCCTTATTTGTAAATGCACATATACGATTTATTTGTTCATATACAGTGTGGTAACCACTTATGGAATAAAATTCCTTATGTCATTATTTTAGAAAATTATAAAAAATGCCGAAACACGTCAACTTTTGAATTGAGTTGTGCGTTATGTAAACATAAATGTAAATGTACAGGGTGATTCACGCAAGTATGCCATAATCGGTGTTGTTTTTTTTATGAAACACCCTGTAAATTTGCATATTTTTAAAATCCTCTTAATGAACCGATTCCAACAAACTAAATAATGTATGCTCAATTATGAATTATACAGGGTGAAATTTTTATTTTTACAGTTATTAAACACACATAAAATACCTGATGTATTTGATTTTAATACATTAAAATAAATGCTCAAAATGTTCTCCACCTAGTTGTTGGCAATAGCACAGTCTGCTATAGAACTCCTCCTTAACTTTGTTTAAAGTTTGAGGTGAAATATTCCGTATTTCTGTAGTTATCCTGTCTTTGAGGTCTACAATGCTAGTTGGTTGTGTTGCATATACTTTGTTCTTGAGATAACCCCACAGAAAAAAATCTAACGGCGTAAGGTCCGGCGATCTAGCTGGCCACTCAATAGTACCTCTTCGTCCAATCCATTTATAGGGGAAGATTTCATCTAAATAAGTTCTTACCATTAAAGCATAATGCGGTGTTGCTCCGTCTTGCTGGAACTAAACTAAACATTCAATGTGAATGTTGATTCGTCAGAAAAAAGAATGGTACCAAGAGCTATCTCATTTCTGTTCAGCTTATTCATCAATCTTTCGCAGAAATCCATTCTACGATCTGGATCGTCTTCTGTTAACTCCTGCACAAAAGTTAATTTGTAGGAATGAAGTTTTTTTATGAAGACATCTTAGAACAGTTGTATGACTAACATTATTTTCACGGGCAATTTGACGTGTACTTGAAGTTCTCTTCGACACTTAACAAAATATCCACTTTCACATCATCTTCAACGAAGTGTGGTTTTCTTTTCAATGGTTTGACATGTCCAAGTTCTCTGAATTGTGCATGAATTTTAGACACAATACTTTGTGAAATATTAGGCAATTCGGGATACCTGTGATTAAATAAGTTTACCACTTCAACTTGACTTCTGCAGTTATCCCCGTACCCGATCATCATTAAAATCTCAATTCGGTGAGTCTCAGTTAAATATTTCATTGTTATGTCGACAAGGATAGAGTGTTTGACAAAGATTTTAATTTTTCAGTATAAACCGCCAACACATCAACAACTAACAGAATAGAAAACAATCCACATTATTTACCGATTTAAAACAATCCACATTATTTACCGATTTTGACTAATTATTGGCGTTTTTAGGCAATTTTTAGGTATTTATGATAAAATTCATGGACGTAGCATGTTTTGTTTAATATACAAATACGTCTAATAATTAGTTAGTTTAGATTTTCGATAAATCCAAATTAAGCTAATTTAAAAAAAGTACCAATATTTCAAGTGTAATAAATTATTAATTTTAAAATTTCACCCTGTAGAATTCATAATTGACCATACATTATTTAGTTTGTTGGAATCGGTTCATTAAGAGGATTTCAAAAATATGCAAATAAACAGGGTGTTTCATTAAAAAAAAAACAACACCGACTATGGCATACTTGCGTGAATCACCCTGTACATTTACATGTATGTTTACATAACGCACAACTCAATTCAAAAGTTGACGTGTCTCGGCATTTTTTATAATTTTCTAAAATAATGACATAAATAATTTTATTCCATAAGTGGTTTCCACACTGTATATGATGGGCCCCGCTAAAAGCTTTGCGGGAAGGTCCCGGATTTGAGTTACGCTACTGGGAGGTTCCCAATATGAACTGATGACTGAAAAAGACCAAACCACATGATCTAGTGTTGGATTTTTGATAAAATGAGTATTGAAAATGATCGATTTTAATTAGACAGCACGTGGTCTATATCATTTTTTTATATAATCTATAAGAACCAATAAAATTATCAGGTTGCCTACAATTTTATTAGATTTTCCGATATTCTATTTTACGCAGCGAAGTAATAAAAAAACACCTACATTGATTATTGCCGGTACCTTTTTCTTTTGATATTATTTTGTTAGTTATGGAGTTATTGAAAAATATTGTGTTGGTTTTACAAATCCCTCTGTATTAAACGATATTTATGGAATACTCATTAACCGATATTAATTCTTCGGTATTGATGCTTTTATTATTTAGCGATGTAATTTATTAAACACAAAAAATCAATAGATAGTAAAAGAAAAAAAAAATTTTTTTCAAGTATACTTAGAGACGTAATATTAACTGACATACATATAGCGGGCATACGATTTACACAAGTACGACAAGGATAATATGAGAGAAATTACTTGAAAGAGAGAGAAGAATAATTGTGGGCAATTGGCGTATTTAGTTCCAGAGGCTGGAAGAATGTTCACCGCCCCCCTATTTTAACCGCTGTTGCCAGAAGCGCAGATGATATTTTGTGTAAAATAGGGGGGCGATGAACATTCTACCAGCCTCTGGAACTAAATATGCCCATCGCCAACTGCCCACAATTATTATTCTTCTCTCTCTTTCAAGTAGTTTTTCTCATATTATCTTTGTCGTACTTGTGTAAATCGTATGCACGATTAAACTTTTTCGCAATCTGTATATATTCAATTTCACTATACCCTGATTAAAGGCAAGGACCGGCTCAGTCACAATTTAAAAAAAATTTTTCCCAAAATTTTAATTTTCAAATTTTACATTTGCAGTAAGCCACTGTGTATAATAAGGATTTGTTTCTGTTAACCAAAATGGAGCTCGGTACACAAAAATATCACGTCAAAATATCATGATAATATCTACTATAAATCCCGAAAAAAACGAAAGCCCGCAGATAAGGAACTTAATAATTGAATATCTTTGTTTAGATATACGGTTAATTGAATTTTGATAGACACTATATTATTGATCGACCTACTCTACTGGCTTGATAATTTAAATACCCCCCCACACACTCACACACATTTATTTATATAAAGAAAAAAAAAACGTTTTATTGTTAAAAATGAAAATTTAATTAGAATCAAGTGCTTTTTATTCTCATCAAGTTGAGTAGCTTCGATCGCTATGTAATTTTTGAAATTAAATTAATTGGAAAAAGCACAACATCAAATGATTATTCAAGATAGAATAGGGGAGAGAGGCAAAAAATGAGCCTTAGCAGCCCAAAACTATTAGGGGGCGTCCATTAATTACGTGAGGCATTGTGGAGAATTTTGTACCCCCCTCTCTCCCCTTGGTAAATTGTAGTTAGGTTAGGTAGTAAGTTTTTCTCCACCCCCCCTAGCCCGGATCTTACGTTATATTTTTCAATATTTGTGTTTTGGGTGTAAATGCATTGGATTTATTAAAAAAACAATTTAACTGAGCTTTAACGCAATTTTACCTCGTTTCCAAGTCCCCCCCAGTCCCCCAAATTGATATTTGGTGATATTCTGCTCAATACCCCTCCCCTGAACATCTCTAGTAGGATTTTGTGCCCCCCCTGTACCCAATGATGGGATGCGGTGAGTTTTTACTCCACCACCAACCCTAATCTTACGTGACATTTTTCTCCATTCCCCCCAACTCTAATCTTACGTGAGATTTTTCAATATTTCCGTTTTGGTAGGAAATGCGTCGGATTTGCTTAAAAAAATATTTTTCGTGCAACCGGACGCAAAACAAGCATTTTGCAGCCGCAACAGAGGCCGCAAAATAATATTTTGCGGCCGTTACTCAGAGAATGATATTTTGCGGCCGTTACCCAGAGTGACGGCCGACAAAAATTTTTACGGCCGTTCCCATAGTGACTGCCGGCAAACTGAACGCCACTACAGCATTTGACATTTCTGAAATATGACAATAACAATGTATTTCGAACCAAAAACTAACTGTCTTTTCTAAAGAGACATAATGTTTATTGAAATTATGTAATTTTCACGGTTGCACGAAAAATATTGTGTATACTATGGCCGCGAAATGTTTTCGCGACCTCGAGATTATCTTGCCTCGGCCGGAGCGGCCTCGGCGATAATCTCTCTCTCGGAACGCGAAAAAGCATTTTGCGGCCTTAGTATACAAATAACTATTCCGAGATCCCCCCACTCCCCAAA
>CAJUYH010002359.1:10868-40477 GCA_910591685.1 Galerucella tenella | reverse complement strand
AACACCCTGTATATGATAGCATACCAGTAAATATTGGAAACGGTATGTTAAAAGCTTCTAGTGAGATGGTGTGAAGCAAATGTGGTTATTCGTTTTAATTTTGAAGTTATTGTATTTTTCCGGAGGGTCTACAAATTATGTAAAATCGATTTATCCTGGAAACTGAACTAGATAGGTATAGGGAAATGTTGATGAACTTACATTATTTTTAATAGTACAATTCAAAAATGTGATGAAATACAGGGTGTTCCATTTAAAGGAACCTAACTTTGATACGGCACGCTTTTTTGGAGCTCCCTGTATATTCCAAAATATTTTTAAACTATAGTCATAAGTAATCTACTTAATTCAACGTTTTATTTTTTCTAATTTTATTTGCCGTTAAGACGCCAGTGAATAGTTCGTTCATAGTGCCCCACCCTGTATAAATAATAAAAAATATTAAAATTTCGCATTAAAACGTTGTAATAATAATGGCTTTCATATTATGACATTATACATCTGTAAATACATCAAAAATATTTCACAGTCTGTAAATTGAAAGTTCATTCTGATTACCAATAATTTAAATTATTTTGTATGATAATCATGAATTCTATTTTGGCCGAGTATTATTTGAACGAAACCAAAAATACGACGAAAGTTCGAACGATATACAAAAGGATGACGTCACACATTTGTGATCAATGTCTTAGCTAAGATGGCCGATTGTCATATTTTGTATTTATATTCTCAATAATATAAATATAATCAAAATTTTAATGTCAAAATAAGTGATTGTTTCGGAATCTTCCTAATATATAATAATTATTTTAGTTATTTTTAGTGATTGTCATCATGCTTAATGGTAACGGAAATAATGCAGCTTCGAGACAACAATGCCTTTTAGACAGCTTGAGTCCATCTACGTGGACGTCAACCAAGATTCGATGTTCAACATCGGAAGACCAAGCCGAAACATTTAATATGGATAGCACAGAAATCTCTGGAATAATTGGAAATCTCATGAAGTAAATATAAACGAAACTGGTCATCGGAAGATATTCTACTTCAATATGTATTATCATATCTTTTTTTTTCTATTCCTATATATTAAGTCAATCACAAGATATGTCACTATTTGGTCTAGCCAAAATATTAACATCAAGTAGGCATCACATCAAATGTAACTTCTGTCACTCTGACATTTTATTATCGGAAGTAATTGCATGAAAATTACCGATAATTTTTTGTGAAAGCATGTTGTCTAATAACTGCATGAGTTTATTTTCATATTATGGCTCTTTTAATAAAACATGAAAATAACCGAATGCAGTTTTTACTGACAACATGCTTGAATAAAAAATTATCAGGTTTATTCTGATGCACGAGTGTAATTCGGTAGAGTATTTCTCGAGTAGAAGAAATGAAAGTATTATATTTTTGGGTTCACTTGCGGTCACTTTTTCTTGAATAGAGCTTAAAGAATCTTGTCCAAATCGCGAAATTTTCAACGAATTTTAAAATTTGGCATATGTCACAATGACAAGTAATGCGCAATTTCAACACTCGTAACTGTAGTTACGGACCTAGAGGGAAATCTTCGATAGCTAGCGGGATCTTTTCGATAGTTAGCGGCATCTTTCCGATAGTTAGCGGCATCTTTTCGATAGTTAGTGGCATCTTATCGCGATAAGATCCCTCTTCATATGGGATTTTTAATACAGGAGGGTGATATTTAAAATAATTATCGATAATTTAGAATTAGAAGCAGTTAGTTCCATCACTGGCTCAATTTTTCTATTTCATCAATCATTAGAAGGTATAAAAAAAGTATAAGCGCGTATCTTTCAAATTCTGTCCGCTAGTTAGGCCTAAAGTGTCGTACTTTACTGGATCCAGCTCGTTAATATTGAACTGAAAATTTATTAAGTGCTGTATTTAAAAAAATTGCCGATGCCGTCATCACATTCATTTGGATTAACTTTTATAATGAAATTTTATTGTATCTACAATGCAGAGCCTCAAAAATAATAATTGACACGTTCCATTTTTTGGCTTAGGAAATGATAGTTATTGTTTGTTCAGCCATCCTTTGCCGTTACGTCATAATGGGTGATGTATTCTGCTGTTTTACGTATGTTTTATTAATTGAATGTTATTTTAAACTTAACCTCAAAATTATAATCAATGATATATGTTAAGAATAGAGGAGTTCAGTCTAAGGTCAGTGTGGCCAACAAAAAGTGGTTTTTCTGACAAGAATGATAGTTAATGTCTACCCCTTAAAACATAAGATTTTTGCATGTTTTTTATCATTGCGAACATCTATATTGCTTTATTAAAATAATGAATACACCCCCGAAGCGAAAATCTTGGAATTTAAAATGACTTTTTAGCTGAATACACAGCACATCGGTGGCCAAAAATTCCAGGAACTCTTGGCATGTCACCATTTAATTTCTGTTATCTGTCACTGGTTATGTCAGATGTCAGTGGAAAAAGTAATTAGAAGAATAGAGATACAACTAACTAGAAATGCTACTAAAATCTAATCGAAAATGGACATACACAATTAAACGAATATCAACAAAAATAAATATAACTGACATTTGACATAACCAGTGACAGAATAACAGACATTAAATGGTGACATGGCAAAAGTTCCTAGAATTTTTGGCCACCGATGTGCTGTGTATTCAGCTAAATTCCAAGATTTACGCTTCGGGGGTGTATTCATTATTTTAATAAAGCAATATAGATGTTCGCAATGATAAAAAACATGCAAAAATCCTATGTTTTAAAGAGTAGACATTAACTGTCATTCTTGTCAGAAAAACCACTTTTTGTTGGCCACACTGACCTTAGACTGAACTCCTCTATTGTTTTCAAAATATGACAACTGAACTGTCAAAAGTAACAGATAAAATATATGTCGACCTTAGATGAGAAATACGTTAATGACGCCATAATTCATGAATGAGAGAGCAAGCTGGACAATGTATGACGTGACGGCTGAACTGGATGACTGAACAAACTATAGCACTCATAAATACCAATTTATCCACAAAACAATTATTCATACACAGCGTTTGATTTGTTAAACATTTATAAAAAAATATTTCTTCATTCCGACTTAATATCTTTGGAGCACTTTGGCAAGCGTATTGGTATCTTTAGATCTCTGCTTCTTACCCTCTGGTGAGTTATCGTTTTTTATATCCTTGGATATACAGAAAACGGATACTTGCCAACGGCCGTGAACTGGGATTTTTCGCAATTCTAGACAACTATCAAAACGTCGATCTTCTTTTATAGTCTTGGTTTCATTTCACAACAAATTTAAACTGAAACAAGCCTATTGATTCCCGTTTCAGTCATTGGATTGAACCATGCTACTTTCCAAATGAGTTGTTTATAGTTTTATTGACGCTGGCGACAGCCAAAATATCAAACAAAATTCAGGACTGGCAAGTGTCAGATCATATTTCTATGTCAGACCACCGCTGGCTGACCTATACGGTAAGCCAGGATCTTAGGACCACTGTAAAATCCCGCGACCCGAAGAGGACGGATGTAGCTCTCTACAATCGACTCTTAATAGGTGCTCTGCGGGAAACAGAGGTCCTGACTCCCAGCAATAATGAGGAACTGGAAAGGTACACAGTATCTATCCAAAACAAAAAAGACATTGCCTATAAGGAATCCTGTCCGATGAGGATGGTTCAGACAGGTGGCACGACCAATACCTGGTGGTGCCCTGAACTGGAACACTTCAGGAAGACAGCGAGAACGACCTCAAACAAGGCAAAACGAACAAAACTCAAAGAGGACTGGGGAATATATAAAGCCAACCTCAAAGAGTCGAAGACTTCCCACAAATTTCTAGGCTACAGAAGGCACTCTCAAACGACTACCATAAGAGTATCGGCATCCTGACAAGGGAAAATGGCGACAAGGCCGCCAACCTTCAAGAGAGCGCTGAGATTCTTATGGAAACTCACTTCCAAGGTTCTGTCTTTCCTGGAACGGAACGTCAAACTGGACGGAAGTATCAACAACACCCTCACAATACGACTGGCAATCTGCTAGTGCACTAATTGATGAGGACAAGATAAGGTGGGCCATATCGGGCTTTTCCCCCTTCAAGTCACCAGGACCTGACGGAATAAGACCAGCCCTACTTCAATGGGGAATGGATATTCTTATGCCGCACCTGGTTGGAATTTTCAGAGCCTCTTTAGCTCTGAGGTATATTCCCAGTAAGTGGAGAGAAGTACGAGTGGTATTTATACCCAAACCAGGTAGGATGGACTACACCTTACCAAAAGCATTCCGACCAATTAGTCTCACATCGTTCTTTTTAAAAACAATGGAGAGGTTATGCGAGCGGTATATAAGAGATGAAGTGCTAGTTCACAACCCACTTCATCCAAATCAGCATGCATATACTCCGGGAAGGTCCACTGATTCGGCCCTTTACCAAGTGGTTGGCAGAATCGAAAGATCATTGGACAACAAAGAATCCACCCTGGGTATATTGATAGATATCGAGGAAGCGTTTGATAAAACAAACTTTCCAACAATCACCCAACAACTCAACTCCAGGAATGTACCTCTGGTAGTAGGAGAATGGATACTCAAGATGCTCTTTAGTAGAGCAATAAGTATCAATGTAGAAGACATCACAGTAAGAGGACTGGTCATGAGGGGATGTCCACAAGGAGGAGTCTTATCACCCCCTCTGTGGAACATAGTCCTAGACACCCTGATTAATCACCTCAACAACAATGGATTCTACACAATTGCATACGCAGATGACATAGTTATCTTGCAGACTGGCAAATTTGTGAACACACTGTGCGATGGACTTAAATTAATTGAAAAATGGTGTGAGGAACACTCACTGTCGATCAATCCCAGGAAGACTGAGATGGTCCTTTTCACCAGGAAAAGAAGTTTATCGGGTTCGAAACCTACCGAAATCTTCAAAAGCGAACTAAACTTTTCGGAAGAGGTGAAATACCTTGGTATTACCCTCGACAGGAAACTAACATGGAACTCTCATCTACACAGCAGAGCAAAAAGAGCATATGTGGCATATGAGCAGTGTCGGAGGACAGTGGGACGCACATGGGGTCTGTCGCCCCGTGTGGTCACCTGGATCTACACTGCAATAATAAGACCCATGTTAACGTATGGAGCAATTGCATGGGGACCGAAGGTTCTACAAGCAAAGCCTTCCAAAAATTATATCAAATACAACGAATGGCGTGTTTAAACATCACAGGAGCCATGAGAACAACACCAACCGCAGCAATGGAACTAATTACTGGTCTGACCCCTCTGGACCTACAATTCAAGGAGGTTGCGTTAATGGCCATGGTACGATTACGCACGGCTGGTGTAAGCCCCGAAGTAGGAATGGGCCAATTGAGGTTGAGCATATGGCAGGAAGCGCTCACTGCGCTATCTCTGCTGCAGGCAGCCAACGATGCAATTGAACCCAGGTTTTTGTTTAACAAACCCTACAACATTCAAATAAAACAGAACACAGAGCCAGATGCTGCAAATGCAATACGCATATATACAGATGGTTCAAAAATGAAAGAAGGCTCATGCTGTGGAGTTTACCCGAGAGCACTAAGCCTCAAGATTAAGTGGGGAATGGGAAACAATACCAGCGTGGTTCAAACAAAACTGGCTGGTATCTCAATCACCACAAAAGAACTAACCAGAAGAGGAATTTCTGGCAAAAACATAATAATCTGCACTGATAGTAGACTAGCCCTATTATCCTTGAACAGACAACGTGTTATATCGAGGCTAGTACTAGAGTGCCACCAAGATTTAGCTGGCGTCTCGGCAGATAACAACATTATCCTGAGGTGGGTTAAAGGGCACGACAGGAGTAAAGGAAATCGCATTGCTGATTCTTCAGCCAGGGAAGCCGCTGGACTAAAAATTCTAGGACCCAGTGACACCTACGGCCTAACGACTTCGACAATTGCGGAACTAGCCAAACGTTACACCCATGCTCAATCCCTTAAGAGATGGGATGGCATTAAAGGATGCAGTTTTGCCAGGATCACCCTGAGCGACCCTGGGAAGCTGGCGCCGAAGAAATATTTGGCGATGACCAGGAAAAACCTACGTTCAACAGTAGGATTTCTGACTGGTCACTGTCAACTGAGTAAACACTTCCATACTATGGGGCTAGTGGACACACCTCTATGCAGGATGTGTGAACAGGAAGATGAAACTGTCAGGCATGTCTTATGCGAGTGTCCGGAGTTATCGTCAATAAGAGAGTGTGTGTTCGGTGAGTCTTGGCCTACACCTGCCGATATAAAGGAGATGTCTCCCAGTGACCTGTCCATCTTCCTGAGAAGGACAGGATGGACAATGACCTAGGAGGACAACTCCTTGGGAGGATGTACAATGGGTCACATGTGGCCTAAGTGCTGTCAGCCTACACACTCACCCTCCCTACTCTACAGATACAGATCTACAGATAGTTTTATTGACTAAGAATCGATTTTTAGCTCTCCCATCTTCAGTATCTTCATCTGCTGAACTGATTGCTCCAACTCATGACGACACCATACATGCTTTGAAAAGCTTGCAGAAAAGGTAACCTCCTATATTCCATAGGAAAACGTGTGAAGGCCGAGAATCTTTTCATACCATTTTTCATGTTTTTCCAGAGGTTTCGTCTTTTCCATATAGATCACTAGTTTAAATGAGAGTTTCAGTAGATGTAACGGCTATATTTTTTCCTCCCAAAGTGAGTTATCGTAAGTTTCATCGAAGAATTCACAAGCTTTGTCCATTTTGTGCATATATACACTTCCTCAGGAAACAGTTTCAACAGCGTAGTTGAGAGTTCCTTGTCCACCTTGCCCAGTACAATTTTTGTATGGAGGTGTCCTTGTGTCAACAACATTTGAGCTTCCTTATCAAGACAGCACCCGATTTCCCCTCTTGAGAATATTTTCTCAATCCACAAAACCTTTCCGGGCATATGAAGACTCCTTAAGGACCTTCTAGTCCGCCATTTCGTCACTTGCAATCTCCTCATGTGCTGGTGGCCATACTAGAAACACTTTGTTGTCCTTTGCCAGCCTGTTGTTGTTTTTACCAGTGGCTATCAGAGCATTTACTCCCAAGAAAGAGCCAAGGAAAATAGGTTTTAAGCTAAACCCTAAGAAAGCATCAGCACAGGATGGGCGAAGTTAGTGAACCTATGTGCAGAAAATGTGAGCTCTTTTCGATGAAACATCTACTCACATACTCTGCTTCTGTGAAAACTTACAAGGACTCAGACGGAAGCACTTTGGAGTGGAAATAATACAACCATCACAACTAGTGGAGATCTCTCCAGATAAACTGTTGGCCTATATAGAAGACATGAAGCTTCTGGAATGGAAGTAGGTAGATAACATGGGTAATGGTACAAAGATTCAGTGTCTGGGCTGTTGATCCCCACACAAACGTAAGAATGAATGAATGAAGCGTAATACATTAATAGTAATATTAGAGTTGGGAAAAATACAAGAAAACGAAGCAACAGGCATACTGAAAGTACAGGCGTGCAATGAGCTCAAAGAATTTGTATCAACTGCAACAATATTCAACTAATTTGTTTTAGTTTTAATTTGTTTTCATTAGACACTGATTATTTCATCTTCTAATTTTTAGTAGCAGATTTTTGTCCAATAAGAATTTCCACCTACATGGCAATTTTATCGTTTATCTTAGCTGATTTTAATTATTTCACACTAATATTGTCCAAACCGTCTAATTTTCGCCCTAAAAACTGTGCTCTAGTTTGTTACCAATCTTCTTTATTGCGATCCAAGACTATTAACCGACAAGATTTTATTCTCATGAGGTGGACTGGTAGACTCGGTTATTGTAAGTTTCCACTATAATTTTAGTATAATCATCTAGAATGCTGGGGTAATGACATCGACTTTGAAGGTTACTCTTTATAATACGTGCTATTTCTCAGTATAACTGAGTTTATGGCAAGTGAAATATCGATTCAAAGATAATAATCATGTGTGAGGTTCAATGAAGGGACAAATACGCCCACTCACCACAAATCCAACTTTATTGACAAATCATGAAAGTTAGATTTGTCAGGAAATTATTTCAATTCGATTTCTACTTTTTATAATAATAATTGATTCACACAAAAATACATATGAACTAGATAGAATTTGTAAAATAAATTCAATTAGTGTTCATATAACACCCTTCTTGGTGTGTGTCATCTATTGTTAATGTCCTTCTAACACATTACGATGGAAGAAACGGAAAAAAGCAGGTCTGTGATTAATCCTAATCAAAATATCACAATAATGAACCGTTTAAATGTAATCCAAACGTTAACCCTAATCTTTGACTTTGATTAGTTGATGTTTAGATTACGCTCAAGCACGACCTATCAATCGGGAGAAGCTACAACATTCAAAATAGGATGCAGACGTACCTTTTGTATTGGCAATGTGTCTTACGTCTTTTTCTACTGTTCCACTGACAGTTCTCGTCAGGTCTGTACTTTGTTGTTTACGGTCAATTATTATTTATGAAAAGTGAATAATAATCTTATTATTATATTTATTGAATAATACAAAAATATGCCTAGATACACGAAAAAAATCAGCATTTTAAAAGTTCTCAAGTATCTTCAGTTAGAAAAAGGAAGCTGGTAATTATTCATTTTATAGCCTTTTCGAATTTGGCTGGAGGATAGGTTAGCTATATGTCAAAATAGCAAATAAAATAAACGACATACCCAAAAACCGGATATACGTCACAAACGATGACGCACACTGAGAAGGGTATTATATGAACTATACTTCTAAAATGCATATACTTTACCTAGAATAAACAATTATTTTTCCGAAAAACTGGAAAGTATCCCAGAATAAAACGTTAATATGCTTGAAGCGGTAGATTGAAAAATATTATTAAAATGATAAAGGTAGTCGCAAGACACAAGCGACCTGACCAATCATTCACGCATAGTGCACTTGATCAATATTTGACAGACACAAATTTGCGTTGGTTGAACTGAATTAATTATGTAAACAGTCTGTTTAAAGATTGGCCAACATTATTCCAGTCACTGTGGCCGTGGTGTAACTGTAATATTGTTACAAGAGCTTTGATTCTAAAGCACTGGATTTAGCAAGAGATTCAGTTATTCCAGTTGTCGAGAAAGAGCTGTTGTCACTCATACATAATTCAATACACAAACGTCCAAATAAAGTTCCCACGTGCATTATATTCCATAGGCACTCGTGCTGTGGATGAACTTTCGATTTTGTATCGCACTAGCAATGTTGACAATTATTGAGTCTCCTAGCCAACTGAGAAATTGAATTTCTCTATTTTTTCTATTATTAACCTAGGTCAATAATGGACAAATTCAAATATTTTGAGAATCCAGAAATAGTAGTTTATCAAAAGCTTATGCAACATAATTTTATATACCCAGGAGATTATCAGTAGTAATACCCCTAGGGTCTTGATAATACCGAGATAATTTTGTCATAGAGAATGCTGAAAGCGTTTTGCTTGATAATAGCCCAAGGCCGCAGGCCAAGGGCTATTATCTTTAAGCAACACGCTTGAAGGATTCTCTACGACAAAATTTTGAGTATTTATCAAGACCCGAGGAGTATTCGATAAGATAATTTTTTACTTTGTAGCTTTCAAAAAATTGATTGCCAATCTGATGTTTAATAATTTTCAATACAAACTTTTCATCAATTTTAATCAAATAGTATTCATTTTTATTTAAAACTACAGTTGTGAAAAGTACAATTGGTAAATTAATTGAATCGCTAGATGCAATACCCAATCTTCGCGACATTTTTAATCCAGTTGTCAGTTTGACGTTTAATTATTGTTTAATAAAAAGTGAACACCAAACTGAAAACACTACATGTAGGGTATTATCGCTGTAATACAGCGGTGATTGGATGAAATTTGACACATGACTTGAAATTAAGTAATTTGATTGGTTACTATATCCAGTAAAAAATTATCTTTAACATATTTGCTGCTAGAAATTACCTAACAAGCAAAATGTGAGAATTACAGAGGAATCTGTTTGGACCAAACTAGCTATAAAGTGTACACAAAAATGATAGAAAAAAGATTAAGAGAAAATGTAGGACCGAATATAAGGAGAACAGGGAGCTTTAAGACATGGAAGACAAACAAATGATAATATTTATATACTGAGGAATATAATCGAAAAAAAAATAGAAGAGGGAAAAGAAATGTACCTCACAATTATAGATCTAAAAGCAGCCTTTGTTACAGTAGATAGAAGGGAAGTATGGAGAATCCTGGAGAAAATTGAAGTTACACCCACCTTAATAAATATAATTAAAAGTGTATACGAGACAGTTAGAGCCAAGATACAAATTGCAGGGCAAAGGTCAAGAGAATTTAAATTGAATAAAGGAATAAAACAAGTAGACAGTTTGAGCCATTTACTGTTTATAATATTCATGGATAGGATTGTGAAACGAATCAAGGAAGAATATGAGCAGCTGAATACTATAATGGGACACAGGAATTTAGAACCGATAAAAATAAGTAGTATATGCAGTATATGATGTGGATGTGGATAATAAATGAAATACAACGAGGTAATCAAAATAATAAAGAGGTTAACAAAAACCTGACGATGAAAAGAGTAACAACATGACGTGGTAAACTCTACTCGTGGTGCGTTTGGGAACGATGTGGAGTAGACTATGAAAAATATATTGAATGTTTTATGAGCGCTCATTTTGTAACCAAGTATAATTCTTACACTTAAGTTGTTGTGTTGTGAACGCAATTCCGCTGTATTTGTTTTTTCTTTAATTGCGCATGTGTTCAAAGTTCAAAGTAAAACATAACCCACACACTACCCCCGAACGCCCGAACACATCCATTCAAATTAATGGATATGAAATACTCAACACAAAAGCTTGAATATTCTAAAATCTACATTAAATATGACGATGCATAGATGCATATCTGTATCCAAACATATTATGGAATACGGAAAATAATGACTATATTTTGTTTAACTTTGCTTCACTAAATAATTGTAACTTTACCGCATAAAAGCTATATTCTATAAAATATAGTATATCACGCTGTCAAAGATCTTTCATAAATGATCTTTGACGAATAAATTTCATAGTCTAATTAGGTATTAGGGAGAATCCTTTATGTTATGCTTTCATGTGTAAAATATTGGCAAGTACAATATTCATCTCATTTAGTTTGTCTCCAACAGAGAATTACGGCTCTCTGACTGGGCGAACAGGAATATTGTATTAATTAGGGAATATGTGTCTGCTATAACCATTTATTATTCTAATTCAGGTACGAATTCATACAGAATACGACACTACATATACATCTAAATAATGGGAATAATCGGAATATATGGGATTAGTTCTAACGATAGTGTTGTGATTCCCGGAGCTTTGTGTTTGCACAAAGGATATAAAGTGAGGACATAAAAAACCCATAAAGGTGATCTCTTGATATTATTTTTCTTAAGAGGATTGAAGTGGATCAAAAAAGATGGAAAAATGAATGAACGGCATTGAATTGAATTTGAATTTAAAATGATATCAACTTAACATTATCTTTTCAATTTATGAATATTAAAAGATGAGCAATTTTCCAAATTTGTTATGGGCTTCTTCAAGATGCGTATGTGTGTACTTCCCTCTCACTTCGTCAATTTCTGATATTGATTTATCCAGTGGCCTCGGTGTTGTCAGTTACCTTTATATTTTCAATTACGCCATTTGTACGTTTATGACATACAGTGTGGGAACCACGTATGGAATAAAATTCTTTATGTCATTATTTTAAAAAATTATAAAAATCGCCGAGACACGTCAACTTATTATTTTTGAAATCCTCTTAATGAACCGATTCCAACAAACTAAATAATGTATGTCAATCATGAATTATACAGGGTGAAATTTTAAAATTAATAATTTATTACACTTGAAATATTGGTACTTTTTTAAATTAGCTAAATATGGATTTATGAAAAATCTAAACTAACTAATTATTAGACGTATTTATATATTAAACAAAACCCGCTACACTCATGAATTTTATCATAAATATCTAAAAATTGCCTAAAAACGCCAATAATTAGACAAAATCGGTAAATAATGTGGATTGTTTTTTATTCTGTCAGTTGTTAATGTGTTGACAGTTTATACTGAAAAAGTAAAATCTTTGTCAAACACTCTTTTCTTGTCGACACATGAAATATTTAACTGAGACTCACCGAATTGGGATTTTAATGATGATCGGGTACGGGGATAACTACAGAAGTCAAGTTGAAATGGCAAACTTATTTAATCACAGGTATCCCGAATTGCCTAATAGTTCACAAAGTAGGTACTGTGTCTAAGATTCATGCACAATTCAGAGAACTTGGACATGTCAAACCATTGAAAAGACAACCACACTTCGTTGAAGATGATGTGAAAGTGGATATTTTGTTAAGTGTCGAAGAGAATCCAACTTCAAGTACACGTCAAATTGCCAGTGAAAATAATGTTAGTCATATAACTGTTCTAAGATGTCTTAATAAAGAAAAACTTCATCCCTACAAATTAACTTTTGTGTAGGAGTTAACAGAAGACGATCCAGATCGTAGTATGGATTTCTGCGAAAGATTGATGAATAAGCTGAACAGAAATGAGATAGCTCTTGGTACCATACTTTTTTCTGACGAATCAACATTCACATTGAATGGAGAGGTAAACCGACAGAGCTGTGATATTGGCAGAATTGGTCAGCAGAGAATCCTAATTGGATGCGTGAGACACATACTCAATACCCTCAAAAGGTGAACGTTTGGGCCGGTACCATAGGTGACCATATTATCGGTCCTATATTTATAGATGGAAAATTGACAGCTGGAAAATATTCAAATATGCTTAGAAATGAAGTTATTCCTGCGTTAGCAAACTTATATCCCAACGGAATAGATCCTAGCTTACCGAATGAAAATGTTTGGTTCCAGCAAGACGGGGCAGCACCCCATTATGCTTTAATGGTAAAAACTTATTTAGATGAAATCTTCCCCAATAAATGGATTGGACGACAAGGTACTATTGAGTGGCCAGCTAGATGCCCAGACCTTACGCCGTTAGATTTTTTTCTGTGGGGTTATCTCAAGAACAAAGTATATGCAACACAACCAATTAGCATTGTAGACCTCAAAGACAGGATAACAACATAAAAACGGAATATTTCACCTCAAACTTCAAACAAAGTTAAGGAGGAGTTCTATAGGAGACTGTGCTATTGCCAACAACTAGGTGGAGAACATTTTGAGCATTTATTTTTATGTATTAAAATCAAATACATCAGGTATTTTATGTATGTGTTCAATAACTGTAACAATAAAAATTTCACCCTGTATAATTCATAATTGACCATACATTATTTAGTTTGTTGGAATCGGTTCATTAAGAGGATTTCAAAAATATGCAAATATACAGGGTGTTTCATTAAAAAAAAAACCGACTATGGCATACATTTACATTTATGTTTACATAACGCACAACTCAGTTCAAAAGTTGACGTGTCTCAGCATTTTTTATAATTTTCTAAAATAATGACATAATAGTATATTCTTTAACGAGTGCAGAATGATGGCTATTATTCACGCCGATGAAGTTTCCAAAACGAGGTAGCGCAGCGAGTTAGTTTTGGAATCATCCAAGTGAATAATAGCCATTCTACACAAGTAGAAGACTATACTTTCTCCACGACTAAAAAAAAAACTTCCAGTGAGGATCGAACCCCGATCGTCTGCGCCATAGTCAACCACCACTAGGCTATAGAGCATATTTATAAAAATGTAAAGAGTAAATATATATACGTTACTCATATTTTTAATCGGAACCCTTACATTTATAAATGAAATTAGTTCCGGGAGGCGTACATATTCACTATCGCTACTGTTGTCTATTTTTTTCTCTTATAATACGTAAAATTATGATTTTATAATTATTTTGACGTTTCAAACGACGCGCTGTCAGAAGTGATTTGCGTTCTTAGGTATTTGACGTTTGAAGGAGACGATTTGATTTATTAATTTTAATTCATTTTAGCGTGAATTCTGATGATAATAGAATGTGATTGGCTAACGAGAGTGAATTCTTCTTATTATTCACTGATGTGAAGAATTCATATCATTATGCAGCTAAATATGTAAAAATAATTTGTGCGTTATTATTAAGTCGTGGAGAAAGAATTTTATTCCATAAGTGGTTTCCACACTTTATATGCCTCGCCTCTTACCGATTTCCCGTAGCTTCAGATAGACTTGCCAAACTATAAATTGTCTTTTAAATTTTCAATATCATATCGTTTATGAAGCTCTCCTTGTAAAGGCATAAAATTAGAAAATCTGACACAATTATGTATAATTGAAAAATCGATACCTGCTCAGGCTCCAGCAAGCATTGAAAAAAAAACTTAAAAGTAAAACTAAGACGTAATGGAATATTACCTACTAACGATCTAAATTTGAAAAGAAAAAGTGCAAGTAGGTTCGTTCAGAAGAAGATATAAATAAGTTTAATAAACAATTTAATGAGCTGGCACTTAATTTGTCGGCGGTCCATTTTCCGCTATTAATACTCTAGCATGCAATATACCGCTTATCGAAACATTTACATTCCATTTAATCATCATTCCCGACTTAATACTAAATACCAACAATTTGAGAGTGGGAAGAATGCTGGATGTACTCAAATATCCAATATCTTCTTAAAAGAGTGTTATCTGCCGAGGAATGCATGTTAAGTATATAATTGAAGCTTCCTTCATCGCAGGTTGCTTGCTGAGATTCTCTAACGTTACAAAAAAACAGAAATTGAGATGCTCAGTCATTTCAAAATTATAGTACCATTAGATTAGATTAGAATTGGAATCGCTCAATGTCCTATCCCACTGCGAACTTTGCAGATCTATTATTGTGGTCGTCCCTATATTTAGTGCTCGATATTTAGCTTTATCCATTTTATTGGCCTATTAGCCCTCTGCCCTCGGTTTTTCTTCTCCGAATAGCTGAAACCATTGCTATGCCTTCGCACTCACAAAGTATAGGCTCCGCAGTTTCGTCTTTTTCCTGGCAAAACCTACATAGGCTATCATCTGCTAGGCCAATTGTGTGCTTATGTTTCCTCGGCCTACAATGTCCGGTCAGCATCATCACTCCATAGTACCATTAGTTTGATCATAACTTTTTTGACATGTATTGTATGCATTAATAGGATAAAATTGATCTTTTTATAAAAATGTGTCAATATATAAACCTAAAAATTGGTAGATAATTGACCTATCAAATGTGATAGATTATGAAGTTTCTTGTGAGCTATTTTATAAAAAAATAGAATAATGAAGCTTCATTCAAATGATAATTTAGATCTTAAGTTAAAATGAACCAATACAAAAATTTTAAAATGGAAAAATAGAGGTCATCTAAAAAAAATAATGGAGCAGCGTTACAAAAATAAATAAAAAGAGAATTTTTAGAAATTTAAGAGGGAAAGTGAATTTTTTTGATATACAGATATATGAATTGAAAAAATAAAAATTAAATATGGAAGTATGGAATTATGGATTTATAAATGGGAATGAAAAATAGATTGGATAAATCAAAATACCTATTAAAGATATTCACTAAATTTAAATGAAAATAGAATAATCGACAAGAAATTTCGTATGATATGGAGAATTGAAATTATACAAGGAGGGAAGTAAATTTCAATTAATTCAAATTTACATAAATCTCTCATCACTCAGAAATATAAACCTAAAATTGGTGACATTTGGACATTATTTTAGACATCAAATATAAAGGATGTTTATTGTTGGGGAAAGTGTTAATTAATAATATTAATAATAATCAGAATAGAAATAATATTAATATAATGGGAACAAATATAAAATTAATCATAATAATAATTCTCCATGAATAAAACAACTTTTATTCAAATACTCAATTTGATGTAACATAAATACTTATCACTGGAACAATATAATTCCATAAAATTGAATTTTTTTGACAATTTTTATTTAAAAAAAAAACCACATTAGTCCATTAACTGAAGGGGCAAACCTATCAATATCCAATAATTTTTTTTGGCTTGATTTGTAGGTCTTGACAGGTACTTCAAAGGGAGAAAAAGTTCTCCAAGATTGCCCCTTAGCTAAGGGCCCAAAATGGCCTCTAACGCCCCGCAAAAAACGGTTTCCCGCCATTATCTCCCGAAATATGCAATTTGGAAAATTTGTGTTCCTGGAAAAAGGTCGTTAAATTATCTACAAAAATGGTGCCTATTATTTTTTTCCAGAATGCAATAGTTTTCTAGATAATCGCATCCAAACGTCCCCTCGCTTACGCAGCTGCACTACCTCTATAAATGCTACCGTCTATAAAATTAACTTGTAAACCGGCGAACAAATTCTTCCATAACTCGGTCAAAAATCAATATTTTTCGATGATTTAAAGTTCATTGTAATGGGAATATCCGTAGGTATCAATATGTGTACCTTAAACCCCGTTCTCGCCCGTCGAGGACATTGCAAAAAGTGGCCAATGTTATTTTTCCCCAATATTTTGGCATCTTCCATTAAATCATTGACATTTCATTAATTTTAAATGGTTTATCATCCCTTGTTTTTTCAAATGGGGTCTGGGAAGGTCCTGAATGTTCCTGGAATTTTTTTTTCAGTATCTTTGTGGCGTTTCAATTAAAAGTCGTTTTCGGAGTTCTCACAAATCTTGTAAACAAGCGAAAATAAAGAACTAATGTTCAATTATTTTGTTATTAAATTTACACCATTTGAAAGCTTACTATGTCTACTCTCTGAACCAATATTTTCATTCGGAATACAATGCACTCATTTTCCAGGGACCGGGAAAATTAGGAAGATTTGTGAGAACTCCGAAAACGACTGAAAAATGCAAATAAATAAATGAACTTTTTATTGAAACGCCACAAAGATACTGAAAAAAATTTCTAGGAACATTCAGGACCTCCCCAGACCCCATTTGAAAAAATAAGGGATAATAAACCATTCAAAATAAATAAAATGTCAATGATTTAATGGTAGAGGCCAAAATATTGGGGAAAAATAACATTGGCCACTTTTTGCAATGTCCTCGACGGGCGAGAACGGGGTTTAAGGTACACATATTGATACCTACGGATATTCCCATTACAATGAACTTCAAATCATCGAAAACGATTAATTTTTGACCGAGTTATGGAAGAATTTGTCCGCCGGTTTACAAGTTAATTTTATAGACGGTAGCATTTATAGAGGTAGTGCAGCCGCGTAAGCGAGGGGACGTTTGGATGCGATTATCTCGAAAACTATTGCATTCTGGAAAAAAATAATAGGCACCATTTTTGTAGATAATTTAACGACCTTCACTTTTTCCAGGAACACAAATTTTCCAAATTGCATATTTCGGGAGTTAATGGCGGGAAACCGTTTTTTGCGGGGCGTTAGAGGCCATTTTGGGCCCTTAGCTAAGGGGCAATCTTGGAGAACTTTTTCTCCCTTTGAAGTACCAGTCAAGACCTACAAATCAAGCCAAAAAAAATTATTGGACAAATATATTGATAAGTTTGCCTATTTTCTGGTCTTCAGTTACTGGACTATTTATAGAACCACGACCACGACCTGAGTAAAGTAAACAGCAAGGGACAAGAATATAAATAATATCCAATAAAATGAAATCAATAGGTACAGTATATTAAGATAATCCATCAAAAAAAGCTCAAAAGATTTTTTTTAACAGAGACCGATACCAATTAACCAAAACGCATTGTGGGTAAATTGTAACAACCAAAACGTGAAATAAATGTCGTCGTTTGTACATTATCAGCGGTAAAAATGGAAAACTGCAACAATTCTACAGTCGAAATCAGTTTCAATCATGACCTCCAGACTTTATTTATATCAAAAACTGCTGCAGATTATCCTGTCCACAATGGCTAAGAGGCCATATTGTTTTTTGTATCCAAACAAGGCTTTACTCGATGTAACTGCTTGAGAGTTATAAAATTCCAAAACACAAGACAATTATGTTTCCATGTTATTTAAATGGAAAATAGAAATTATCAGCGCGGCACCTCTTAATCTAAATATGAAAAATGTTTTATTTTCTCTATGTCCAACAATATTTTCAGTTTATTTGGAGAAAAAAAATGATCGATTTTTTTTAAACAGTCTAATGTGTTATACATTTATTATGGAATTGTCCATTGATTTTAATTAATAATTATGGAAATATTTCAAGTAGTAAGGGTTTAAGCAATTGATTCAATAATTTCTGGTGTTCTGTGTTTTTTTCAATCACACAATTGAATCAAATTAATCAACAAATGGTGTTAATAACATTACAAATTGAGTGTAATGAATTCACTAATTTGAATAATCACAACCATTGTATTTCATGTGACCATAAAACATTTTAATTTCTATTCAATTCGAAATATTTTGCATTTCTGAATAAATTCCGAGGTCTTTTATCAGTACAGATATTTTTGATTTATTTCACGGTCTCTGCATACTTTTTGGTGTCCAAATTTTACTTTGTTACTGAATATTGAAATCAAGAAATTAAACCCCGAATTTATGTGGACCTTTTTTCATCGCGATTAAAGAAATTTATTAAAATCCATGACTCAACGGCTATAAATCAGCTCAAATATTCAAAAAGCTGTGACTAGGAATGCGAAAGCCGGTATTCTATTGCGTTTTTAAATTTGTTCATTAATTTTTTAAAAATTAAATGTTGAATTTGGTATAAAAAATATTGAATTATGTGAGAATTGTTTCTGGTTATTTTAGATTGGAGGGAAAAAAATTCTCAGAAATTTTTTTTTCAATGGTGTAAGATGGAGTTTTTTTGTATTTCAGAAAAACTTAATTGAATTGAATTTATGAATTTGAGCCGCTGTATTACTTGGCAAAAAATTTGGCAATACAGTTTTTATTAAGTTTTATATTTCTGCCAGACCGCGTTGTATAATTTGGAGTAGAAATGGGGGGGCTTCACTGAGACAATTAGATTTATAGCACCTTCTCATTTCTTCTTAGTTTCCGAGATACTAGTAGCTCATTTAGTCCTATCTAGATGAATTTTAGGATATCTGCAGGCTTTAACTTAGGTAAGTGTCGGATTCTGAATTGCTGTGCAATCCACAAGTATGTGGATGGAGGTTTCTTCTTCCATGCCACGATATCTACATTCTTCTTCCTCCACTCCTCCATTTTGAGCTTTTTCATTTGTTCATTCAGCACACAATATCCCGTTAGGATCCCTATTAAAACTCTTAGTTTAGTTTTACTTTGACTTATAGACCGTGGGCCCATGACACCAAAAGTGTCGATAACATATGTTCGTATGCCCTTTTAGGGCAGTAAGGTGACTATATTGTTCTCGCCTAGCATATTGGGTTTGCCTGGATCTAGATACCATTTTGAAACCGATTAAACGAGAGCTGAATGCTTTAGTGGAAGCTTAACTTTTCGACATTATGATAATCCCTTGCCTTCTATATCCCTCATTAAAATTGAACTATGCACACTTGACACATCAAAACCTACAAATAAAATAAAAGAAACAATAGTGCCGAGGTTTAGGTATGTTATGCCATTCATTTACTGGACTATGACGAGGTAAAATTTGACAGATTTTCCACCAGTCTAATTATTTATACATCAACTTTCTCTCCGGCTTCCAAATCAAACTCTGTTTAAATTTGTGGCACAAAATTTAGGCACATCCATTACGTTTGTATATAAAAAATTTCAAGGTTTTATTTTGGAAATAATTCAGATTTTCGTTTGCAGAGCCACTGCCAACAAAAGGGGGGAAGTTACGACGAGCCAGTTGAATGTAATTTAAAGTTTTAACAATCGCCAAAAAAGTTTTATACTGTTTCGTAAAAAAATTCCCATGCCGAGTTAAATTCAAATAGAAGTATTCGAAATTTTGAACGGAGATCGAAAAGCAAAAAAAATATAAATTAGTGTTTTTATTTGATTCAATGATTTGAGAAAACTTTTCCTCTGGGATTTGAACGTTAAAATACGATTTGGAAATTGCCTATCGAAAGAAAATATTTGATCTCAGATTTCCAATTGAAATTATAGGTACAATTATTATTTATATG
Organism: Galerucella tenella; assembly: GCA_910591685.1. NCBI lineage: Eukaryota > Metazoa > Arthropoda > Insecta > Coleoptera > Chrysomelidae > Galerucella > Galerucella tenella. The sequence goes on along the minus strand of CAJUYH010002359.1, from coordinate 20,234 downwards.
ATGAATTTATTTTCTTAATACTTGATAAATCGGAAGCAATTTATTATGCAGTAGTCACAAGTCTAAGGGCTAACTGCACCGTGTCCTTCCTAGTAATAGTTTTGTAAATGAAACTTTATTTGGTGTTGTTCAACTGCACCGCGTCTGATAGTAGACAAGCCATACTAGCATTGAACAGACAACGTGTTATGTGAGGTCTAGTACTAGAGTGCCACCAAGATTAGCTAACGCATCGGCAGATAACAATATTATCCTGAAGTGGGTTAAAGAGCACGACAAGAGTAAAAGTAATCGTATTGCCGATTCTCTAACCAGGGAAGAGGCTGGACTGAAAATTTTAGGGCCCATAGTGACACCTACGGCTTAACGACTTCAACAATTGCGGAACTAGCCAAACGTTACACTCCTGATTTATCCCTTAAGAGATGGGATGGAATCAAAGGATGCAGTCTTGCCAAGATCACCCTGGGCGACCCTGGGAAGCTGGCGCCGAAGAATTATTTGGCGATGACCAGGAAAAACCTACGTTTAACAGTAGGATTTCTGACTGGTCACTGTCAACTAAGGAAACACCTCCATACTATGGGGCTAGTGGACACACCTCTATTAGTACAGGGAATGAAGCATTTCAACTGGCAATTTTTTCGACCAGCATGGATTGACTTGAAATTTTAACAGAAGTTAGGTGATAGCCCAAGGATCAAAATCTATATCGAACCGAAGGGTGCTAAAGCCTTGGGGGTGAAATTTTTTTATTACTTTTTAACCACAGGAATCGATTGCAAAAGTGATTCTAAGCAAAAAATGTTTTATATATTTTTTTTGTAAAATCAATATTTTCTAAGTTTAATGATTCAATCCTTCAATCCAAGTTCAATGATTAGCTTTTTTCCCAAATGCAGAATGTGATAGATTCAAAGTCAAATACTGGAAAAATGATGCATTTTTCGTAGAAAACTCATAGAATCTTTTTCAAAGAGCATAATTAGGCCTTTCTTTAAAAAAAAAAGGTCTGTAGCATCAAAATTGAGTGAATTATGACAAAAATAATATCAGTACTGAATTTTTTATACATTAAAATCGGTGAAAACAACCCCCTAACTACCCCCCTAATTAAAATTGATCCTTACCCTTGTGCAATTCTCTCTGTACATGTATGGTTAATATGTCCAAGAAGTTTGACCAATTTAAAATTCATAGTTTTCGAAAAATTATGGCTTAAAGTAAAAAGTTATTTTTCATAATTTTGTATTTTTTACCCTTTCTTCCATAACTCCGAATAACTCCGAAAATATTAGAGGTACAAGCAAAGTTAGAAAACGAAATTGTAGCTTTTTTTAAGACAAAAATTTTTCTGTATGTAGATTTTTTGTACAGTCAATATTTGACGAGATATAGCCGTTTAAAACGTTTATTTACGCACGAGCACTACCTTTTTTTAGCCCTTTAAACTCACCCCATTTAAAAACGAAAGGGTCTAAAGAGATTTAACATACAGATCCTTGTAGTTCTTGAAAAACCCTACAAAATCGTTTCTGAATAAACTTTTTATCATCAAAAATGAAGGAAATATGTTAAAAAAACCAATCGATTCTTTTTTCGAAAAATTCCAATAGTATAGTATATTGCACTTGGAAGCATAATAATGTACAAAACCGGTTTATTTGGCAGTGGGGCGTTATATATACGAAATATCTATTACAATAATTTATAAAAATTGCAATGTTGTGAAGGGTGGTTTTTAAAGGTTGAAAAGTTACTTAATGCACGTGACACATTTTTTTTACAACAGAATTATTGAGCAAATCCCTATTAGCATTAATTATTTTTACATATAACACTGATAACAGTTGATTTTTAAGGGTTGAAAAAGTATAAAATTGTATTTTGAAATGTAACAAATTCATCATTTTACTAATTCAAACCAATTTTCACCTATCTTAAGATTTATAATGCTATTTTTTAATTTTTGACATTTAGGGGTAGTTTTCACCCCTAAGAAACAATCAGGGTTCGTCGGCATGACATAATATATAAAGCAGAGGGTAAGTTTAGCCTAATCCCAATTTTTTATGCAAATCAATCAGGGGCGAAATCATTTTTTAAGGATTCGTGATTTTTTTTACATAAAGCTGTAACAGGGGCTGCTTTTTAGGAGTTGAAATATGATGAAATTTCATTCCAAAGCTCAAAACAATCATTATTCAACTTATCCAAACCAAATCTTACCCATTTTCAGGTTTAAAAGGTTATTTTATGATTTTTGACAAATAAGGGTAGTTTTCACCCCTAAAAACCGTTTAGCGCCCTTCGGTTCGATATGGATTTTGATCCTTCGGCTATCACCTACCTCCTGTTAAAATTTCAAGTCAATCCATGCTGGACGAAAAAATTACGAGGTCTTACCTTTTTTTGAGCTTCATTTCCTGTACTATATGCAGGATTAGTGAAAAGGAAGATGAAACTGTCAGGCATGTCTTATGCGAGCGTCCGGAGTTATCGTCAATAAGAGAATGTGTGTTCGTTGAGTCTTGGCCTACACCTGCCGATATAAAGGAGATGTCTCCTAGTGACCTGTCAACCTTCCTGGGAAGGACAGGAAGGACGATGATTTAGGAGGACAACTCCTCGGGAGGATGTACAATGGGTCACATGTGGCCTAAGTGCTGTGAGCCTAAGCTCTACAAATAAAGATACAGCACCGCGTCTTATTAAGCTAAGTTGACTAAAGACAGGATGTGGACAGGCGGTCAGGGAATTTGGTTTTGGTGAACATTTAAATGTGACACTAATTTTGATAATACTAAGGAATGCCCACACTGGCGCGAATAATTCGGCGCGACGGCGAAATTTTCGCCTCGCGAAATATTCGTCGACTCGAGGTCTTCGGCGTATACGAGGAGCAACAAACCGGCGCGAAAATTTCGCTTGACGACAACGAAACTGCAGCGAATTTTATTTATCTCGCGACCAGCCGCGTTTTCTATCGTTTTCGTTGCGAAGCAAAGATGTCTGCCACTGAAATATTAATAGAGTTTGCGAAGAAATATCCGATTTTATACGATTTTAGCCATTGAAGATTACAAAAATATAAGAAAGAAAGATAAGTTATGGGTGACAATCACCAAATTTTACAGAAAGGCAAAAAGAAAATTTGATAGGTAATAAAATCGAAACGAGAAACTTTAATTTATTCTAAGTAGTGATTTATTATGGGTGAATATGAATAGGTATATTAGTAATTATCATCAAATCAGTAATTTTTATTTCAGAGCATAATTAAGCAGTCAAATAGCGTTAGAACATCAAAAAAATTTAAAATGCCACTTAGAACCTTCTGGTTCTCAACCCGTGTTATATTCAACAAAAAATTATCAAAATCCCTTACCTTTCAACTTCCTCATCCTCTGAGGCGGCCAATAATAGTATTGCTTCTTCTTCAGAACTTGAAGAATCCATTTTTTCAGATATCAAAAAAATATATCTTATGAAATTTTCGCGAAAATGTTATATGAGAAAGACGAATTTTGATACCGCCTATGTCGCGAAATATTCGCTTCGTTATCGCGGCGTATTAATTCGCGTCAATGTGTGCAAGCCTTAACAATATAATAGTATATTATTAAACGAGCAATTTATGATAGCCATAATTCACGATGGGTGACGTCACTGTCACTGTCACGGTGAAGTCACCCAAGTGAATTATGGCCATAAATTGCGAGTAGAATACTATACTTTGTCCACGACACTTAATTTATTTATTAATAAATAAAAGTCAGTAGCGATTTGGCATATTACTAACCTCAAAATGTTGTGGCAGCTACTTCAAATAATTTGACATATATAGAGATGGGCGATACTGTAGAAAGTATCAATACAACGTACCGTTATAAATATATTGTTTTAAAATACTTAATATTAGAAAATATCGTTATGAAAAGTATCAATACTAAAAATTACAATATTTTATAGATACGATATATGTCAGAAACAAATTTCCTGAACAAAATACACAGATTTAATAGTTTATTCCATATTGTACCCCCTTCTCTAGTCGTGAATTATCAACCATAATACACTACAGTGTATTATGAACCATAATTCACGACAGTTGATATATGGGTACCATATACCTTTAGTTAGGAGGTAAAATATTGACTTATTATTAGGTGGTCGTGGACAAGAATATAATGGAGTAATGAGAAGCTGGCGGTGCGCTTCCGCAACAGAACTAATTTCAATACCGACGCAAGCTTGTATTTGTTGCATTGTGTGGCAAAATATAAAAAAATCGTATCGTCGAGTGTAGGATAACGTAAGCCAAAATAAAGCCTGCGTTGGATAAAATAACGAAACAGCTAATGCTTCCTCAGCTATACCCAGAAACAACTCCAATCCATCTTCTTATAGTGCTAATAGAAATCTGACTGCTTCTTTTCGTAATCGAAGCTTTTTAAGAATTTTATAATTGGATAGGCTGTTGTCTGGGATTTATAATCCTGGGAACACCAAATTCAATTAATTTCATTTTGTAAAGGTTATCAAAAAGCTCTATATTCATTATTAATTACATCTTGTTTGATTTTATCAACTAACCTCTCTATATTTTGATAATTGGTTCCAAAACATAGCCTTACTTTCACATAAATAGGTCTCAAGTAGAACCTAGACTAACGCTAAGAACGACTTACGGCAGAGGGCAGAGAGCTACGCAAGGGAGGCGGTATCCGGGCTATTAAGTCTAATGAAAAGAATGAAGCTAGATATCGAGCTCTAAATATGGGGAGGACCACAATAAATCTGCAAAGGTCGCAGTGGGATAGGACAAAGAACCACTCCAATTCTAATCTAATCTTCGTTAAGAACGACTTACGATGCGGTGCAAGCACACATATATCCTAATTTTTACTCAAATGGCTAAGTAGCACCAATTCAGTTGGTACTAAGGAGCATTTAGCTCTTCCTGGGTTATTATCTAAGGGTTCTAATCTGGGACATTCGCTATTCATATTATAACATAACTTGGAACGAATTTGTGTGTGGTAATGTCATAATTTTTTAAGTCTGATCTATTCACATATGATTATACCGTTGAATAAAATGTGCTAGGGAGACCAGACATAGTATCGGTACATCTCATAACCATTCACCATCGCGGCATTCGTCAAATAGCCTTGTTAAAATAAGAGAATGTTGCTCACTAGTTTTTCTACGTGAAGCACCAACTAATGCTGTGAACTGTCAAAATTTATTTGAAAAACTGAATTTTCTGATATATGAGATGCGACATAGGGATTTCTGTACAAAACTGTCGAACGCGAGCTAACTTTTCAACCAATAGCGTTCATAAAAAATAATTACAGATTTGGAAAGGTCGTTGAAAAATAAGCTCGAATGTACTTTAAATTCGCTCTGGTTTGATGAAAAAATTTATAATTATGTAGTACACATTTTCATAACACTTTCGAATACTGAAAACACCACAGCGGGGAATCGAACCGCGATACTTCCATTTAACTTTCAAATTTCCCGTGCTCCTACCAGTCTGACTATCTCCTACGCGGTGGAAAGTATTCGAAAAAGGTATGAAAATGGAGTTCGACTTTTTTAAACATAACTATCCATTTTTTCATCAAACAAGAGCGAATTTAAGAAAATTAAAAGAGCATTTGAACTTATTTTTCAACGACCTTTCCAAATCTGTTCATATTTTTTATGAACGCTATTTTGTAAAAAAGTTTTGTACAGGAATCCCTATGTCTCATTTTATGAATAATACATGTGAAAACTATAACAGTTGTTGCAGCCTTTTTGACATTTTTCTTGCACAAATTAAATTTATTTTTTCGAATAGATTTTTTTTAGTGCGGAAAGTGAATTTGTTAAGTTTTTGGGGAGTATACTGACATTTGAACATTTAAAATATATATTTTTATGATTGTAGTTTTCCAAATGACTGAAAAATTAAGAAATTTATTAGAATTCTGCTATAATTTTTATTAAGAAAAAAGTATTTTTCAATAGTTTTTCAATGACCTTAGTATAAGCCTCATCAAATGAATGTCAAATAATAATAATTAATTTGTTGATATGTATTTAACAATAAATGTTTCCTTATGTTTACTTTTGGACTATTTTCCGCATGCTAGTAGAAAAAATAGTGTACCTAACACGTGCGTAAATTGACTTTTCTGCACGCGATTGCTGACCGAACTCCACTAAAGCGTCGGTCGGTCATCTGCAATAGCATGCGGAAAAGTATCACTTTCCGTAATAGTTAGGTAATAGTTATTAACGTAACTAGTTATGAAAAGAGCGATATTGTTCAACAAGCGTAATATTTGCCAAAACGAGCGCTAGCGAGTTTTGCAAATTACGCTTGTTGAACAATGTGGCTCTCTTCATAACGTGTTTACGTACAACGTTTTATCTAATTCCGTGCTTTTATAATATTTAATGAAATCTTCAAACACAATGGTAATATTAAAGTGGATTCAAATGGTTGTTAAAAGTATTGTTACTATGAAGTATTCACCCAGAAAATTTACTTACTTTAAATAACTGTGTCCCTAATAATGTTTTTTTCAATGTTTATAAATCTTAAAATACTATTGAATTAAAATTATGGGGTAATTATCAGTTTAAATAATGAAATAATTGTGAGTTTTGACAGTACCTACCTAATTAATAAATTATTCTTTGAAACTTATGTAGTATCTCTATGTTGAAACTTAAACAGTTACGTGAAGTTTTTACATAACTACTTTTCATAACTGATATATGAAGGATATGAAAAATGTGACGTTAGCTAACGTCAAGGAGTGACGTAAAGTGTCACATTTGATAGCGGAATTAGATAAACTACTATTACCTAACTAGTGCGGAAAGTGATACTTTCTCGCACGCTATTGCCGATGGCCGACCGACGCTTTAGCGAGTTCGGCTAGCAATCGCGTGCGGAAAAGTCACGTTACGCACGTGTTAGGTACACTATTTTTTCCACTAGCATGCGGAAAAAAACCCAGGCTTATACCAGTGCCATTAATTAATGATTGGAAAATAATCTTTTTTCAATCAAAAATTATTGCAGAATTATAATAAATTTATTAATTTCTCAGTCATTTGGTAAACTACAGTCATGCAAATATATATTTTATATATTCAAATGTCAGTATACTCCCCAAAAACTTCACAAATCTACTTTTCCGCACTAGTGAAAGTGACTATTTCCGCACTAAAATGAGTGCGGAAAAGTGGACTTTTCCGCACTTTAGTAGGAAAACTACTATATTCGAAAACTTTCACACAAACAGATACATCTCAACAACTATAATTTATTCATTTCTGTGTTACGAAATCAAACAATTTTATTTTTTAAAATCTACATTGTAATTAAACATAAAGTGACGCGTTTCGCTAACACAGTAGCGAAACGCGTCACTTTATGTTTAATTACAATGTAGATTTTAAAAAATAAAATTGTTTGATTTCATAACAAACTTTCTCATTTTACCTCCAACGTTTGAAAAAGCTACTGTGTTAGCGAAACGCGTCACTTTATGTTTAATTACAATGTAGATTTTACAAAATAAAATTGTTTGATTTCATAACTTTCTCATTTTACCTCCAACGTTTGAAAAAGCTACTGTGTTAGCGAAACGCGCCACTTTATGTTTAATTACAATGTAGATTTTACAAAATAAAATTGTTTGGTTTCATAACTTACTATGGATCTACATCAAGTAAAAGCCTCATCTATTCAATTTCTGTGTTAATTAGTAGTCTTTTGTTTTGTGTTTATTGTTGTTCATTTCAGGTTCATATATCTTCTGTAAGTTCCTTGTGGCATTACTTATTCTTTTTTCTTATTCTTTTGGGAATCAAACCACAATAATGTTTTTTATTTTTTATTTCGACGTTTCGGTAGCGTTCCAGCTACCGTTGTCAAGATTAACTAGCAATAAAATTGATAAAATAATTTCTGGTCCCTATCTGACACAACGAAAAGATATGACAACTAGACAATCAATAATATTTTGAAGTTTAAGACTACAAAACTTTGTTGTCAAATTTTATTAAGGTCCATTCATAGTAGATCACACCTCTGGTAAAATGTGAAATAATAGTTATTTATGTAACTAGTGTGTAAAGTAGCCTTTTTTTTGACGAATGTGAATATTGTCGCATGAGCCGCAGGCGAATGCGACAATCACATGAGTCGAAAAAAAGGTCTTTACACACGAATTGCATACAATATTTTTTCTACTAGCGAATATTTAATTAAAATACAAAAGTTTAATAGTAATTTTCTTTACGCACTAGTGCGTGAAGAAACATACTTTACGCACTAGTGCGTAAAGTAAGTTAAATTTTTCTTTAGAAGAGTCTTTTTATAATAATCTAAAATAACATCATAGTTTTCTAAAAATATTCAATTCCTAAATATAAAATACAATTGCTTACTCTAGGTATAGTCGGAAGATCTCAATTTAAATTTTAAATGTCAGATTCAATTCACAAAGAAATGTCAGTCACTCACCGCCAACTTATACCTATTCACCGTATTATTTCCAGTACTCAATAATTATTTAACAATAATTATTAGGTTACTCTACCGAATTCTATAGGTTTCTATCTCCAATTTATGAAAAAAACTTAGATTCAATATCCGTTTATTATACCTATATTTTTATAAGACTAGATATCTATAACTACATACATATTGGAATTTTTTCTTTACGCACTAGTGCGTAAAGTAAAACTCTTTACGCACTAGTGCGTAAAATAAAGTTTTACGCACTTGAAAATGTGTCTAAAGTACGTACTTTACACACGGTAGTAGAAAAAATATTTTATTTTATGACATTCTAACGATATGATAGTCTACTAGAAATGGAATCCAGTGAAGTGCACGTTCCAGGAACGGTTTTTTTATTGGGATAGCGCTTTGTTTAGCTTATTTTGGAAATGTTGTTAATAAAACGCGTTTGTTGTTACTTTTTTGTGTATGATCATTTTTGTTTTCAAAACATGTATAACTCAGTTTGGTGATTTTGTGTATTGAAGTGTGTATCGATTAACAACTATTCCAATGATAAATCATAAGAAAACCTGGATAAAAACTTATGATGCTATCCTGATAACGCAGGTAATTGATTATTGGAAATTTTTCTTTCTAACATTGGTAACCAAATTTGACTACATTCGGCTGAAATACTAGCTACACATTTATCTGCATTTAGTTGTATCAAAGCACTTTCTTTGATTTTTCGTCTTTTATTATTGGGCTCTTTCAATATTATTTTTGTCGAATCCCATGGAATTTTATGCCCCTCTTCCCAAGCATGTTTACAAATACCTGACTTA
>CAJUYH010002359.1:0-10468 GCA_910591685.1 Galerucella tenella | reverse complement strand
TACTAGAAATGGAATCCAGTGAAGTGCACGTTCCAGGAACGGTTTTTTTATTGGGATAGCGCTTTGTTTAGCTTATTTTGGAAATGTTGTTAATAAAACGCGTTTGTTGTTACTTTTTTGTGTATGATCATTTTTGTTTTCAAAACATGTATAACTCAGTTTGGTGATTTTGTGTATTGAAGTGTGTATCGATTAACAACTATTCCAATGATAAATCATAAGAAAACCTGGATAAAAACTTATGATGCTATCCTGATAACGCAGGTAATTGATTATTGGAAATTTTTCTTTCTAACATTGGTAACCAAATTTGACTACATTCGGCTGAAATACTAGCTACACATTTATCTGCATTTAGTTGTATCAAAGCACTTTCTTTGATTTTTCGTCTTTTATTATTGGGCTCTTTCAATATTATTTTTGTCGAATCCCATGGAATTTTATGCCCCTCTTCCCAAGCATGTTTACAAATACCTGACTTAAAGAACTCCCTATCTTTGATGTATTTTTTATGTTCACTTATTCGGACTTTCAATGGTCTAGATGTTTCACCTAAATAGAATTTGTCGCATTCACAAGATATCTGATATATGCAATTTTTTGAAGATTGTTCTTCATTTTTTTATTCCGTTTTTGTTAAGATAGATCTCAAAGTATTGTTAGATTTAAAGCTGGTTCGAATGTTAAATTGATTACTTCTGACAAACCCCTAACATACGGTATTGTCAAGTTTTTAAAAATTATGTTAGCTGAATTATTAATATTATTGTTATTCTTATGGGGTATTAACAATGAGCCTTTCTCTATATTCTTGATTTCTTTATTTACAAATTGCTAGTTAATCTTGACAACGGTAGCTGGAACGCTACCGAAACGTCGAAATAAAAAATAAAAAACATTATTGTGGTTTGATTCCCAAAAGAATAAGAAAAAAGAACAGGTTCGTATAATTGATGTTATTTATCTCTTATTATTGGGAAACTATAAATTGGAACTACCAACCAGAAAGTTTTACTATCGTTGAATGAAAGCAATTCCAGAATAAAAATATCCACTCTGGAGCCACCTTCAAGGCATGGAGAGGTGGAGGACCACAGTGAAGTGTGTTATTACCGCAACCATGGAACTATCGAAAAATATATCAACTGGAATAGCCATTAATTGACCAAAAAGTGGAAAGGTGAAAGTGCAAAAAAAAAAATGTAGCTCAAAATATTGCTATATCTTTATCATCCACTACGGGATATTGTCGCCTGAATGAAAACCTAAGAAAGCTCACAATAGTGGAGGAAGAAGAATGTAGATTTTGTGACATGGAAGCAGAAACCTCCATCCATATGCTTGCGAAGCACAGCACCTGGAAGATTACTGGATAAAAGGGGAAAATTTACCTGAGACGAAGACTGCAGATATCCTTAAATTCCTCAGAGAAATAGGACTGAAGTTACTGCTAGCTTCTTAGAGTCTCCTTAGAGACTAAGTAGGAGTGAAAAGGACACAATGGATCTTCCAGGTCATAGTGAATGTCACCCCAATATAAATACATACAAAAGTATCCGTTGTTTGGTGAGAAAGGGTATTCGTGAGAAGAATATCATCCATACAAAATTATTATGAATATAAACATATTCCCTGTATAGCTCACACTTTATTACTCATCACTTCATCCCATTCTAATTGTTGTAAGAACTGTATACAAAAATTTGGTTAAAAGTATAACGAACTGCTTTATAATACATCAGATTTGGTTCCACCTACGCTTTTAATGATTGAAAAGATTCACATCACCGCATTAAACAATTCCAACTATCATGTGACCGGCGGGTTATTCACCTGGTAGAAGGTCAAGTTGGGAACAATGCTTTTATTTTTTCACATTGGGTATGGTGTTCTTCTCTAATCTTCCGATCTAAGAAATGATTAAACATCAACACAAGGTACTTATGTACGCACTACAAAATTTCAGGCGTGGATGGAATACAACACGGTGTCTTCACCGATATTTATGATGTTATATAAACAAGTGATTAGCGTGGAATATATATTAAGTTACCTTTCAAGGATTACTTTTATGATTATATCTTTTTGTTTTTTTAATTGAATACATAAATTTTCCGCTTCAATCTCTGTGGGCTGTTAGCGGAAATACAAAGTGTATTTTGTTCACAGAAATTCATTCATTTAATAATCTCGCGTATATTTGAAAGTTCAGAAACGCATTCAAATGTATCCTTTATTTGACACCATGATCTGTCAAGCAATCGGTGAATATTTTTTTCACTACTAGTCTCTAAACCTGACTTGATTGACTTTTGTTGAGGTAAAAAGGTTGTTCATTATTAACCAAAGTAGAAAAATAAAGAGCCTACTTGATGTGATGTTAACTGATGCAAATACAAAATAATATATTATACACCAAGGTGGTGGAGACTATTATTACTTACCGAGCACCAAAATTATTTCGCGAGAGGCTTTGCTCCGAGTAGAAATAATTCACAAACGCACCACGAGAAGCGTTTACTCCGTCGTCTGACTGACAAGGACACTGTCAGTCCTCTATATATTATGAACGTACTCGTTATGTCATCAGTCATTTTTGGTTGAGCGCGAATTTTTAACTAATGGCATTTTTATTCCAATAATTTTGTCTTGATAGGTTATTTCAAGCAGCAAATATGTTAAATACAATCTCCTGGGTATACAAAATTATGTTGCACAAGTTTTTGTTGAACTACTATCACTGAAGGAAGAGGTATGTAGCAGCGTTGGGTTCAAGAATTGGTGCCAAACAAGATTCAGAGAGTTTCAGAAGCAGCGTCTTTGCCGTAATTGTGAATACTCCATGCCCAAGTCTACCCTTTTCATAGAAAAAAACATAGATATTTCCAAGTATCTCAGAATATCGTCCACTATAAAAACTTGGGAAATTCGATAAAAAATAGGTTAATTGTTATCAAGTGAATCGAGAGACTTAACCTACTTGTTCATTCAATTATTCTATGTTTGGCTGTTTCTCCTTCTCCCTTTACGCAAAAGTTTACGACATTTTTGACGTTTACTATTTCAATTTCCGCTGATTTTCTACTATTGGCTTCATGCACCTAGGGCACTATAAAGGAACAATATCGACAAACGGATGTGAGCAGACAATATCTCAACCAAATAATAGTATAAGAATCTCAAAAACCCGCATTTACAGCAAATAGAACTGGGAAGTAGAATATCATTTATTTTACAAAAAGCAATAATTTAATTAGTAGCTATTTCTACAACTAGAGCTAGTACAATAGTATATTAAGTAACGTGTAATGATTTACAACGCGAGTTACGTACTATACTTCACCTACGAGTTACTGGTACTTGTATTTATAATCTTATTGATAATACTTGAACAACATCAACAGTGGATATTTTTAATAATTTTGGTAATGTTCTCGTTTTGTTGGAATTTGGGATTTTTTAGGTTGAAATCCGTCAGATTTTTTTTAGTAAGGCTTATAATTTTTTCTACACCCACATGTATATTATCCATTTCCTGCACAGTTTACAGAATGGAGATGTTGGCCATATCGGTTAACTGAACGTTTCATATACATCCTAGAACGTATATGAAAACCACCAATCAGCATTCGCGTTTAGTATTCGTCACTCATCTTTTTTTCAATTTTAAGAAACGTCAAGATAACTTGTCAAAAAAAGTCTCTCCCAGAAGCACTGGATCAAAGATATTCATTTACAAAAGTAAACTTAAATAAAATAATCCGTATAATTTAATAACAAATACTAAAAACAGAATAAAATGAGTATTTAAGAGACGTCAGTTCTTATGGAAGTATCGAATACTTCTGACATTATTTTAGTAAGAACCTCGATAGGCGAGTACCAGACTCTCACGCGGTAAACCCGGGTTCGATTCCCCGTGAATTTTTTTTTATTGTTAATTTTATTTTTAAATAATTTTTCTGCTTGATATTGATAACGACAACAGGTAGACGCTTGAAATATTTAGCAGAATATTTATTATTATAGATAAAGGTACGGTACCCTTCGTGCGGGAGACTTACTGGCAGCATCTACTTATAACAAAATTTAAAAAGGGAAGTCGTAACATAATACAAATTGTACATTTAAAAACTGTACGCTTATCACAAAAAATTAGTGAAGACATAAAATTGAATTGGTACGATTATGAATAAAATTGTTGAAAATTTTTAATTTCAAGTTATATTTATTTTACAGTTTATTCACATATTTATTTTCTAGATTTTTCTTAAATGGGTAGTAGAAAAAATATACTTTTGGACTCGTATGTGGATTGTAAAGTGGAGTAAAGACAGCAAATTTAAGAAGGCTTCATATTATTTAACAAATCCTGGAAATGACATTCTCGGAAAATGAGCTTACGCGGTTTTTTAACTAGCATCACATCAATTTTTGGTACAATGTTAGTACTGACTCTCAGATTTCGCTGGTTAAGCTGCATTTGGCTATTTCTACAATTTCCATTGTATTGAGTGGAGTTGAATCCCTTTCACTGTCCCTTCCTACCTTGTCGATCGACACCATTCGACATAGTGTGACGCGGCTTTATATTAATAATCGTCTTGAGACATACTCGTCTCACTTATCATTAATCATTTTCAAACATGCTTTAATGTAGTTGAATAAACTTAAAATAATGGATAATTCTAGAATATCTAAAATCAGTTATATGCGACTTTTACAATTAACCACTGAAAATGCTAAATCTAATTGGGTCTTACAAGTTAAAGAATGGGTCACTTTTGCCGAATGTGAACATTTATGGATAAAGTATTTGAATACATGTTCACATACATTAGATGGCGTTATTTTGGGAAATTTTGAAAGAAAACTCCTCGAAATTGATATATCTAGGAAGGTTTCCTCCAGCTATTCTTTAATATACTCTCGGTCGATGATTGATGAAACCAGAAAGAATTATTTGTGGATTCCTGCTTCTATGTATATAACGAGAATTATCGCACAAATCAGAACTTCCAACAAAAAGATACTGAAATTTTCTTTTAAAGGTAATTTCTATTCAATTGATTGTAGTGAAATATGTTCCGTTTGTAATAAGCATACACCAGAATCGTTAGAGCACATTCTATTCAAATGCCCAATTTATAGTTCTCTTAGACAAAACAGATTTTTTTATGGTGTGGATGGTATTGATGGTCTAGTACACTATTTAAACGTCAATAATGACAATCTCCTCGAGCTCTCTGCTCTAGCCAATATTGTCATTGGTATATTAAAGTTAAGAGCTTTTGCATGCGGAGAATAGATAATCACAAATTATATTATATACTAACCTAATTTATGTACCGAACACTTGTGAAAAGATGTATCTTATGCACAATAAAACTATCTATCTATCTATCTATATTAATAATGAAATTGTCGCTATCTTTTCTTTCGCTATCGCATCTTCGTTCATGTACAGCAGAGATCGGAAGCGACCGAACTCAGTTACAGAGTAAGAAATAGCAAAGAGGGAATCTTTATCGCTACTTTGTTTACAGTGTGCCAGTCCAGCAATTTTTTTCTTAAGCGAGTTACTTGGAATATTTCTTTTGTTAACTCTTGTTGCTATCTTCATGAATGATCTCGAAAAATATTACGTCAATTGATTTGTTAATTTTTATATGAAATGCGAGCTAGCTGTAAATATTTAAATTTTGAATCAGTATTTCCTGAATATGATTATTGTAAGCTAGGGGAATATTTTTGATAGAGAACAATACCAAAAATTTTTTTTAGTAATTGTTGAAGTTATATTCAAAGCAATCATGGAAATACGAAGCTCTGCCTCCTCACTACTTGGTAAATACGGTCGTGACTTTTCAACATAGTAGGTAGCAAATTTTTATTCATGCTACACAATACAAGTGGTATTCGTCAAAATAAAAAACAAAACTGAAATATCCGATGCTTAAAATGAAAAGTGCCATAAAAACGTACACTCGCTCGTAATTGCAGCTTTTTGTAGTGCACTAGAGAGTATTTTTTATCCAGAATAACTCCTTTTTGTCTATTCCTTTTTTGTTTAGTGATGAATGTACAAAATTTTTATTATTTGTATAAAAAAAATTTTTACAGGTTGAAAATATAGTCAATTACTCAACCTGTAATTAAAACCCTTACTACTTTCTATTATTTTTGTCCTTTATATAATTTTTTTAACATCATTATAGCATGTATGATTATTGGAAAAAGGATCCCATTTTAATTCCCAGAAACACTAGATTATTTAAAAGGAGCAAAATTTAGCAATTTTGTGAAAAATGATAATATTTGTACATGGGAATGAACTCATTAAAATTTCTTCCGAAACACCGAAGGGTATAAAAAATAATTACTTTTTTTAACATAGCTGTATTATTGTTAAAAATATTTTTACAGGTCTCTAGTGTTGATTTAAGTGCCTGAGAATTCTTAATTTTGAAAATTTCAAATGAGTCTTCTTGAAAATATTTTTGAATTGTATTTTTGACCAATTTATTGTAAAAAATATTTCCACAGTAGGTATTTTGTTGCATTTGATGAAGAGTGCAGACCTTGATACTATACACTGCCTCTTCTATATCGTTCATATTTTATAATAAGTCTACACGTAATCAATCCCTAATGGTGAGTTTATTATTAATTAAATAATTATATACGTGCACAAACTATTTTTTTGCGTTAAACGTTCACAGAGTTGTGTACTACAAATCTGTATTTCGGTCGTTATATCAAAGTATTTAAAGAGTAGAATTTATTGATTCAATTATTTTCAATCTGTGATGATGATATTTACCAAGTTAATAATGATGTAGGAAACGTTTTCCCCAGAAACAGCACTTTGTATCTGTTCAGCGAAGCACCATCTAAACTAACAGGAACAGGAAGTGAATCACGACCTCAAAGTTACGGATGAATCTGATATTTGAGGCTGGAAACCACTGAGGGGCTTCTCGTAGAGCGTTTCTAATGTAATGAACTAAAATTGGGTCAAAAGCAAAGTGTAAACGGTGAAAATATAATATCAAATAATCGAATATTTTTCTATGGGAAAATTTAAATTGGGCTATTAAAAGCGTTAATAATTATCTTTTAATAATAATAATTCCACTTGCCCAAATATGTTCATACAAAATATTTATAAAGCACTAGCGCAAATAAAAATGATTACCAAATAGGTTCGTAGTGGAACCTGTCTATGGTTGCATTTTTATTTTCACACCCGTATACAAGGAGGACAAATTACATAATTTGAAGGCAAGTTCAATTTTAATACCGAAAAAAAAAACAATTTTAAATATAACATAGTTAGTAACTAATTTAAGCATATAACATTGAACGCATACTTTAGGAACAACATTAAAATACAGGATAAGATCAATTATTCCATGGAAGAAGCTTTGACCTCAATCTAGTATCCATCTATTTATTTCGTTTCTCAACCTAGTGCTATTTCTTATGCGTCGAATATTTTCAGGAATTTTATTATATATGTGAGGTGCAAGGTAAGTAAAGCTTCTTTTTCCAACTGCTTTCTGAGGTCTAGAAATTATTCGAAAAGATCGGCCTTGTTTGGTAGGGATGTGTTTTGAAAGTAGTGTTTGTTTTTAAGTAAATAAACTGTAGTTGATTTTGTATTGATATGAATTTTGTGTTTTGTGTGTGTTGTGTGTTATTATTATTATTAAATTTTTATTTTGTTTGTATTGATATATCTATTTGTTGGGCGCCAATGATTTTAAGAAATTTATTTCATGGTTTTTGGTATCATACACCACTTACCGGTTTTTTAATACTCAGGGTGAGTTCAGGTATTAAATACTTTATTTGTTTTTTTAAAAAGAAATTTTCTTATCAATTCTATTTACCTTTTTTATTTTTATTTTTATAACTTTAATTGTATTTGAAAACTTTTAGGCCGGTCCTGTGTCCTTGCCCTCGAAATTGTTTGATAGTGAGCTAAGTTTTGCCAACCTTATCGAAATGAAAGAAAACTTAGTTTTGTAATCTGTTAAATATTAATAAATTTATTCTTTTACTGTTAGGTGTATTTATACAGATTTAAAAATTAAATGTGCAAAGACAATTATTTTTAAACTCTCACCTAAATGGTCTTTCACTCCTGAACATTCATACTAATGAAAATTAACATCTAGTTCTTACACAAGTTATGCAACTCCTTTTGCATACAATATGTAAAAAGGATAATATACAAATTATTCTTATGCTACTGGTTGAAAACATCTGTTTTCATCAAAATGGACGATTCTACGACCTTAATGATGGGAGATAAATATCAAATTTTTATTATCACCACACACATGTGAGTTGATGATTCAAATTATAGTTTATCAAATACCTTTTTGCCTTTTACGTTTTGTAATTCTAATAATTACTTCCTTTCATGTTTCAGACCGCTCTGGGCCTGTCAGTCCTTGATTTGGATTGCTTCGCTCAGATTCCGTCGTCAGCTTGGAGAATTTTCAGTATAAATGGCCTCTTAGAGTTTTCATTCATGGTTTATTTGAAGGTTTCATCAATTTAAGTGGATATTTACCACAGAATTTTAACAGGAACTTGTTGTAAAAGGTTAGTAACACTTTTTCACTATATATTTTCACTTTTTACTTTGTTGTGACTTAAATTTTAATCATTTAATATTATTTAATTTTTTATTACTTGACTTGAATTTGAATTTTTTTTTATTCCAAATTTTAAAAATTATTTTTATTTCTTTTACTAAGGTCCTTTCTTCCGTTCCAGTTGACAAATCTACGTTCACTCTTAGTTAACTATGTTCATAAATATACTCTTTCTATTTTTACTAATGTCAGATTTTATAACCTGACTAATAATTTTTTTTATTTTTCAGGTTCTTTCTTTTTATATTAATTTTAGCCAATAAACTTTTATAGAGCTTTTGAAGACTCTGAAATTATGTTAAAAAGGATATTAATAAATTAAAAAGAAGTTATCGAAATTCCTGTTTAAAGTTCGGTTTAAAGTTCAAATATATTTCAGGTGATTTGTTTATTTTTATTTTGTCAAGTTTAATTCAAATTTTAGTTTATTTTTTATTAGTTACATTATAAATTTCAAACTGTCTTCTCTAGTTTGATTTATTTTAGTTTATTGATAAGAGAAATTTCCCTTTTGAATAGTTTTTATTTTAAAAATTTTATACTGAAATAACCCTTGTTTGGTGTATGTGATGTATGATAGGTACTATTTTCCATATCAGTATATAGCTGTCTAATATCAATGATTTTAAGGTCATTATATAAACGTTCAGTGAAGTAAGTTCTTTTTTAAAAGTACATACATTTTAGAATCGTTTTTTGAGCTACCTCGCTAATTAACAGAGATTCAATCAATGCGTAGTACACTGATTTTAGTTTGTTCAAAGACAGGATTTGACGACACAAGTAAAACTTGTAGAATAAAGTTCTAACTGTATTTCTCAAATTATCAATATGAACATCCCATTTCAAATGATAATCCAAAAATATACCCAAGTACTTCACTGATAAAACCAGCTGTAGATTTTTATTTCCAATTTTCATAGAATGGTATGATACTGTCAGCTCATAAGAGAAAAACGGTATTATTATGTATGCATGATAAGACGATTGAAATTTGATTTTCTTCTCAATCACAAGCCCTTCTACCTTTCGGTATAAAGCTGGTTTTGTTAATTTGTTTTTATTCCGTTCGTTTAGTTCCTTGTACAACTCTCTCCTCTCATTTCTATATTTTTTTGCCATTCCATTTAATACTTCGATCTTCTGTTGCCATTTCACTGCTTCATTCCATACTTTTATAGGATTCTCTTTTTTCGTTGATTATTCCTGGTATTCGTAGTTGCTTCATATATTTTTTGGCGAGTTTCATATCTTTCCTATGACAAACATGTCCATATTTTTCCTGAGATTCCATTTCGATTGCATTCAGTCTGGATATTATGAAATGTTTTCCAGATAGTATGTTTCACTGCTGTATAATCGAGACTTCTAATTATATAAATTACTCACCTTCTTAATTTTTGTTATACACGCTTACATTAGCTTCACTTGTATGTATGTTTGTTTGTTACCGACTTCTTTGGACTCGATTTTGACTCATTTTAAACCAACAGATTAATTCAAGAAATAAAATATATTATGTTATTGAATTTGGTACTTATTTTATAGAAAATTCATTAGGTTATTTTCTTTTTAATACGTCTATTGTTTGGAACGTTATACTAGATTGAATACATAAAATGGAGCAGTGGCTTAGTTGGTTAAAGCGCGTGACTAAACTAAGAAGGAGATCGAGAGTTTGAATCTCCCTGCGGACTCATGGTATTTTTATATTTGTTATAAGTTATGAATATGAGAACTTTAATCAATCAGTTATATACAGGGTGCGCCAATTATTTCCACTCGATCTCTAGCACCGA
>CAJUYH010002358.1:0-40494 GCA_910591685.1 Galerucella tenella | reverse complement strand
AAACTCGTGTCTTACACCGGGTTTTGATATGGTTCATTCAATAGCTTTTTTGGTGTGCCTCATAGTTTGTGACGTGAATCCGGGATTTGAATATGTCGTTTGTTTCACTTGCTCTTTTGACATATTATGGCTAATGTTGAATTTGACAAATAATATTATCAGGATCGTATTCAGCCAAATTCGAAAAGGCTGTGAAATTTATAATTATCAGCTCCTTTTCTTAACTGGAAATACTTGAGAACTTCCAAAACGCTGATGTTTCTCCGTGTATCTAGCAGGTTAAGTGCCACGTGAGGCCAACACGAAATCACACGGAAAATGGTGTAAGGGTCGCGTGAAGCCAGCCTGGACTCACGTGTTCGTCTATCATGAAATATTGTGTAGCTCCACAATAGCTTCTCATATCTCACACGGAAGCGCTTTTGGCCCGGCCAGATGGTCTAGAAACCGTATTTTGCTGAAAATCATAAATAGGGATGTATAACATTAATTTGGCATCAAAATGAAAGTTAGAAAAGCAATTTGATGAAAAAAAAGATCGACCAATGGGGACGTAACATTTTTTAACATTCCGGCACTTATCCTGCTAGATGTATTTTTGTATTATTAAAACATAAATAACAATAAGATCAATATTCACTTTCCATAAATAATAATCGAACGTAAACACCAAAGTACAGAACTGACGAGAACTGTCAGAGGGACAGTGGGAAAAGATGTGAGACACATTGCCACTACGGAAGGAACGCCTTCATAGTATTTTGAACTCCCGATATAATAGTCTACTAAGAATGGGATACAGAGGAGTGTATGCTTCAGGAACAGTTTTATTGGGACAGCGATTTTTTAATAACTTCGTAAATGCTGTTAATAAAACGCGCTTGGTGATACTTTCTTTCTGATATGATTATTTTTGTATCAAAATATGTACAAATTAGTTTTGTGATTTTTTGTATTAAAGTGTGTATCGGTTAAGAGCAGTTCCAAAGATGATTCATACGAAAATCTGATAATCTGAAAATCATGATACTATCCTGATAGCGCAGGTAATTGATTACCTATTGGAAATCTGTTTTGTCAACATTGGTAACCAAATTTGACTACACTGAAATACTATCTACACATAAATGGTAATTTTTCAACATTTTTTTATGAGTTATAATGGCAGAAGTGGATGTATTGTCTTGAAATGAGCCTTTGAAATAAAAATTGGATTTAATAATCAACTTGTAACATTGATAGAACTCAATTACTTTCTATTCATTCCAATATTTGAGCGAAGAGGGTATTTATTGATATCCCAGGTGAATGAAAATGTGTTTTTGGAAAACTTTACTTTTTGAGTTGTGTCAATGTTGTTTCGAATACGTGATTTGTGATTGTTTAAGACCTACTGGATCTCTCCAATGGTCTTTTTTTCTCCTTTCCAGTGTTGCCTATTTTTTTCCAATAATACCCTCGAGTGTAACGAGTTATTTTTTTCCGTTAGTTTTTTGATTGATGGTGAGTTTCATATAACTTGTTCTCTATTTCCGACTTCCTCCAATTTCTGGTACCGTTTTGATTTGATAGTATTAGTAGTTAATTCAAAATTCGCATATTCGAATTTTCATATAATATGGAAAAATACTCAATCCCAATTCTCAAGAATTTTAATACCAGAGTAGGTATATCATTTTGCCATTCAAGTGTATATTTCAAGAGTGGGTACGATTTTGTCTACCTACACGAAAACAATAATTCAACAGTGAGAATGTTGATATAAACTGGAAATGCAAGCGGCTTTTGCTACCGTTTGTTCAAAAGTCTTTTATTCAAAATATGGTAGAAGGTGGAAAAAGTAGATGATTTTGGAAAGTTTTCTCTTGTTCTTCCTTCTCTTATCCCATAGTTCATTTTTTTAAATAAAACCTTCCTGTTTTTTCTATTTAAATGCATTCAGGAGAAAAAAATAAGGCAAGTTCATGTATACTTTCCTATACCTAAACCTTACCGTTATCCAGATATTAAATGTTTTCTGTAAATTTCTAGAGATGCAGGTGTGGTCTAAATTTTGATACAAGCACTAAGAAATAAAAAATTTTATGTGAATTTACTTTTAATACATGATAAATATGACAAAGTTGTTACAAGAACATGTGCTTTATTTGCAGTAATATATCCAGATTGACCGCGATCGAAATCGCACATTGTTAAAAGAATACTCAACAATTTGAAGCTATTCGGTTAATTTTAAGCAAAAGTTAATCGAATTAAACCATTTGTGACAATAATAAGATATGCTACCAAATTTTATGAAAAATTAAGAGTCCAAGAAAAATAGTCTTATGTTTCAGAGTAAATGTTCAAAATTGCTACCTTGAACTTCAATGCATTTTTCAACCCTTCTCAGTATGCCTTCATCCGTCCCACGGCTGATCATCATCTCAGAAAGAGAATTGAAGGAATTTCGAACTCTTAGCTCACAATCTTCTTTAGATGTTAAGGCTTGTGAGTAAACCTCTTGTTTTATGTGACCCCATATAAAAAAATCTAAAGGCGTCATGTCGGGAGAACGAGGGGGCCACCGAAAAGGACCATTATTTGCTAACCACCTGTGTTCAAATTGCTCTTCTAAAAATGTATTTATTACAATTGAACTGTGAGCAGGAGCACCGTCATGAATAAAAAAAAGTTTGCTTAATTCGTCTGGTGGCAAGCGGTCCAAATAATTTTGTTTCAAATTTCTTAAAATATCAAGATATCTTACACCTAAAAATACAACAAAAAACATAAAAAAATACAAAAACAGTGTTTTTTACATAATTAATTAGGAATAAATTAATTGATTGTGTTTCCTAACCATTCAAATTCCCATCGTAAAAATGAAGTGCTATCATTTGATTATATCTAATAGCACAAAAGACATTGAACTGCCACCGATCTTGAAAAGCACGTTCTTTGGTTAAATGAAGATTATCTTGACTCCAATAATGGAAATTGTGTCTATTAAATAATCCATTTTTCGTGAATTTCGATTCGTCGCACCAAATTACGTTTTTTAAAAAATCGTCGTCTCCCTGGCATTTTGTTAGAAAAAAACTCAGCAAAGTCTATTCGTTTAGTAAAATCGGTTGGTTTTAAATTTTGACACAAATTGTACGAATAGGGATGCATTTTATGTTTTCGTAAAATACGGTGAATCGACGATTTGCTTACTTCAAGATCTCTTACGGCAACGCGTATTGATGCTTCTGGATAAGCAGTAAAATAAGCAACAACATTAATTTCGGCATTATTATTGTCAATAGCTGGTTAAATTCGATTTACTTTTGCTTCAAATGAACCGTATAGCTTTAAATTGTTGAGGATTCTTTTAACAGTATGCGAGTTTGGTCGTGGTCTATCTGGATATCTTGCAGCAAGTAAAGTACATTTTCTTGTAACAACTTTTTCACATTCACCATGTATTAAAAGCAAATTTACATAATCTTCTTAATTAAATTGGGAACGAGCTATTTTACCGATTTTCGAAAGTATCAACAATCAACTAATGTCAGTTAAAAAAGTGTCATTTATTACAAAGCCTACTAAAAGTATACATGAAAAATTTAAACTTGTTAAAAAATATAATAACAATTTAAAACCTCAAATATCTCGGAAACGACTAAAAGTTGGAATAGGATTAATAAAAACAATTCGATTTGATTTTTTTTCAGGGACAGATGAAGAAAAAGACTTTTTTATTTCTTAGTGCATCTCTAAAAATTTACAGAAAACATTAAATATCTGGATAACGGTAAGGTTAAGGTATGGGAAAGTATACATGAACTTGCCTTATTTTTTTCTCCTGAATGCATTTAAATAGGAAAAACAGGTTGGTTCTATTAAAAAAAATGAAGAAATTTGATATTTATGAAGTTAAACTTTGAACACTTTTTATACACACCCTGTATAAAATGGAAAATTTTTCAACATAGATTCGAATACGTTCGACTTTGCTTAAGGCAACCGAAGAGAAACCATTTTCATATCTTCAAGGGTTCTCTCGTAAAAAAATAATTTATAAGGGTCTTCAACGGTCAAATTTTCTACAAAAAAATTAATAACTCAAAAAGTGTGCATTTTTCGAAAAAAGTTTCTAGACAAAAGTATACTAAAATATTACGTAGATTTCAAAAATGTATCAATATACAGGGTGTTCCATTTAAAATAACAAAGTTACAGTCGACTTCCGGTAGAAACGGAAGTCGGTCATCTTTGAAAATATTTTAGTTGAAAAGATCGTATCCGGAAAACCCAAACGTAGATATTTTCGTGATTTTACTATGAGTATTTTGCCATATACAGATAGTTTTCACTCGTCGTGGGACACCCTGTATTTGTATATTCTATAATAATCCTGACATTCGATGAGAATTTTATATTGAACATTTCCGGAGTAAGTATCGAAGACTTTTCCCTTTTCTCCAAACGGCGAGTTTTCGTCGATTATTGGTTGCGTATTCTGTTGAAGGCGATATATGTTTGTATATGAATGAATAACAGCGTATTCGATTTCTTGTTTTGCTTTGTAGTGTTGTACTTGGAATTTGATATTGGATTGTTTGAAAGGCGATATTCCTGAATTTATCTGAGTGAGTTGTTCAAGCTATTGAGTGCCCATTATTTTCTTACAAGATAATAGCGTATAAAATGTGAAATAAATATTGATATTGGAAAGGTTCACCCTATCCACACTCACTGGCAGAATAATAAATCCACTCAAACAATTGATAAAGTTTGCTGACTTTAAGAATTTTGAATTCCAATAAAAAGTTAACGAACTGGTGGAATGCACAAATACAAACACAGGTGAAAGTAAAGAAACAAAAATGGAGGGAGTATTTACAAAAAAAAAATGAAAGCTATGAAATTTACAAAACGCAAAGAACTAAAACCAAAGGGATGGTAAACAATGCTAAAAGAGAAGCCTGGGACGAATTTGGCGAAAAAATAGAACGAGACAGTAAAGGGAATCAGAAATTATTTTTCAAAGTATTGAAGACGCTGAGAAACTGTAGAAAGAATAATACAAGATATATCAAGAACAAACAAGGAGTTATACAAAGAGGAGGAGCGGAAATTATGGATAGGTGGAGAGAATATTTTGGAGAATTATTAAACGTAGAAAACGAGCATGATATACCGAATGATGAAGAAGTAATTGATAATACTGGAGGAAGTCAAAGATGCCATACAGACATTAAAAAAGGGGAAGGCAGCAGGACACGACAATATCACGACCGAAATGCTACAGAATATGGGAGAAAAACGACTTCAATTAATAACAGACGTGTTTAATAGAATATGGGAAGAAGAGAAAATACCGAAGGATTGGGAACTAGAAATAATAATGCCATTATTTAAAAAAGTGGAAGGCAGTGACTGTAACAATTATCGCGGAATAATAATACTAAGTATGGTGCTAAAAGTTTATGAAAGAATTTTAAAGAAGCGATTACGGAACATAATAGACATTCAGTTGGAACAGTCACAAAGTGGCTTCAGAAAAGGAAGAAGTACCAATGACCATATATTCACAATTCGGCCAATTATAGAGAAAAAGTATTCGCAAGGTGAAAAAGTATACTTAGGGTTTATAGATATACAGAAGGCACTTGACAGCATCCCAAGAAATTTAGTTTGGCAAAGCTCAAGACAAAGAGGCGTTGGGAAGAAATTGAGGAATAATATAAGATGCATCTATAAAACAACCAGGAATTATGTTAGGAAAGACAATGCACAATCGGAGGAATTTGTAACAAGATAGGGGCTGAGACAAGGGGGAGTATTGAGTCCTGTACTATTCATCACGGTGATGGACGATGTGCTTAAAGAACTGAAAGAGAAGGTGAAAAAGATACATGATATAGGATATAGAAATATGGAAGCTATTAACCTATCTGAGTGTGTATTTGCGGACGATTTAGTTATATTCGCAAAGAACGAAAGAGACCTGCAACATAATCTATTGGCATGGAAAGAAGCTTTGAAAATTCGGAATATGAATATAAATATAGAAAAGAGTTAAGTAATGGTTATAGGTAAAAAAAAACGAGAACATGAACTCACAACTAGAAGGAACTGAACTAAAACAAGTCAATAATTTCAGATATTTAGGAATACAGATACAAAGTAATGGAAAACAAGAAACATGAAATAAATGGAAGGATAAGTGCTGCAGTGAAAGTATACTATAGCTTGAATAAAAATTTCCTAGGCAGAATCCATACAGAATCCATACAAACAAAACTAAAGGTCTATAAAGCAATATATTGTCCAATTCTCACATATGGCTGTGAAAGCTGGGTTCTCACCAAATCACTCAAGAGCAAGCTACAAGCAGCGGAAACGAAATACTTACGTAAAGTAAAAGGAGTTAACAGAAGGGATGAAATACGGAATGAAATCATAAGGCAAGAGTTGAATGTTGAACCAATAATAGACAAAATACAGAGACAACAGTTGAAGTGGTTTGGGCATGTCACCAGAATGGAAAATAATATACCTGTCAAGAGGATATGGTATTCTAGAACACCAAAGAGAAGACAGAGAGGACGACCAAGACAATCATGGAACAAAGCAGTTGCAGAAATTCTAGAGAAGAGGAGTATTACATGGATTGAAGCAAGCTCAAAGGCTCGTAACAAAAAGGAATGGACTAAATTTGTCTACAAAAAGTAAAAAGCCACCCTGACACCCGTAGGGTGAACCAGGGTTAAGATTATAAATATATATATATATATATATATATATATATATATATATATATATATATGTTCCTCTAATGTAGTTTGGTGGAACCAAATATCGCAAGTATTGGATTATAGTAGCACCTTCTGGATGTTGGTGATGCCATGGCTGGATAATAGTGGTGCCGAAATATATTTGACTTGATATTCGGTAGGCGTGGTTAAACAATATCGACAATTTAATGAGTGGAGCTCTTGGTAATATTTCGATTAGTACTGCTACTAGTCGCTAGGTTCGGACTAATCAAACTATTTCTGCCTTTGAACGTTAAAATCAAACAAACTGTAGTTATCGTATATAATCATCAGGACAAAATGTGCTAATGTTACAAATAATCCATTTTTACCTATGCAATTGATTTTTTTATAACGTTTCGTGAGTTAAGGCTAGGCGATATTATTGTTTCGATTTAAATGTTAAAATCAGCTGTTTCATTCCATTCAATTACGCCAGGTTTTTGGAATATATTTAATGTTTTATACGCAAACCATTCGCAAACTTATCAAATGTTAATTATAGTAAATTATTATTGTCAGGTATTACTATGGTGAACTTTTATTAATAAGTAGCGATAACAGGAAAGTAACCCCCTTATTAATCTCAATCTAAAGATATTATTATCAATAATATAATATACAGAGTGTTTGGTTAATAATTGAAAATATTTCAACTGATGAATGTTGAGCTTCAATTATTAGGATTTGACCTACCTATATTACTTAATTCAATAGAACTCCTCAGTGAGTTACAGGGTGTAGTTGGCTTTGGTCTGCATAAATTTATCAATTCAATCTAGTAGTATCCTGTCATTGCTGTTAGTTGTTATTGTCATCAATGATTCTGATTGTTGTGAAATTTAAAAATTTGATTAAGTCAAAATGCGCGGCATAACAACTTTATTAATGTTCAAATGTAAGATATAATTTGTATTTATGTGGATGAAAATTAGCTCGCTGGATGATAAATAAACGGAATGAGATTCGCGATTTCATTGAACAAACTCTTTATACTAACGAGGCCACGTTTACACGCAAAGGAGTTTTCAACTGGATAAATAGCCTCAGCTGGAATATTGAAAATTCTCAATAATTCCAACAATCATATATTATTATCAACATAAATTTGAGATCAATGTATGGTGCCTTATATTTGGAGAAACTTTCATGGGTCTTTTCCAATTACCAGTCAATTTGAGTGGCTTATGGGGCATATGAAAGCATTAGTATACTCACAAGAAGTAAATAATCGTCAGAAACTATGGGAGCAAATAAAACTCCGCCTATGTTATTGCCAATTAGCCTAACATATTTTTTCGAGTTAGAAGATCAATTAATGGAAGAATTGATATCGAACATATCATTTGTTATAAAAGATTATCAAGTTTTATTTATATTATTCGTTGTAGATAAAATATATTTTTTGATATTTTTGTGTTCTTTTGAGAATCATTCTTTCATCAAGTTCATAGTCCGATCAAGGGATATTTTAAATTGTTCCGAAATTATAAATCGAATATTTTCCGGTCAAATATTCATTTTTCGTAAGAAATTTCAATCTGAGGCTGCAATTGTTAATTTGAAACAACAACCATGAAAAATATAAATAAACAATAATTGCATCATCTTAAAGGAAATGAGATTGTTTAGAATACAAAAGAGTGAAAGAGTAATGATGAGTAATGAGTTATATTATATATATTTTTATTGAAAAATATATAAACATTATTTATTGATGCATTCATACGTTTACAGCAATATGTTTTCTTCTTCCTTCCATTTTCAGCGCACCTAATTTTTTTGTATTGATAGTTGATCCGAAAAAGGACCCTGTACTTTTTTATGAAAAGTGGCGACTGAGAAGATGGAAACAATCAATATTAGTCGAAAATAAGTTGTTCATTCGAACTACTACGTTTTTTACGTACCGCACAACACACATATTGCTTTTTTGTGTGTGGAATATTCCATTTTATTACGTTATGAGTATTGAATTATACACAGGGCGTTTTCAAATGACACTTACAACGTTTGCATGTAGATACTTTTCCTAAAGTTGGACAAAATAATGTAAGTATTGAGGAGTCCAGCCTATTTATTTTTCCAAATAGTTATGGAAAATTAAATGTTTAAGGGCCGGTTTTACAATAGTGGTATAAACTAAGAGTAAGCCTACTCTCGGTATAAGATGTATTCTAGCGTTTTACAAAGCAGGTATAAGTTTAACCATGGAATAGGATATTCGGAAAGTCTAGAATAAGCTATACCGTCGCTGAACAGACAGATATGTCGGTTACTCTACGAATAACCTCAAAAAGTGACATAAGCGCAGGTTGTTTACACTAGTTTAACATTTGGATTTGAAGGCATGAACTTTTATTTTCATTTGTAGTGAATATACCTATAAATTATATCTAATAAAGCAAAAAACTAACGCGTTGTAGCTAGCTAGTAGATATTTCTTCCCTGATTTGCTTTTTCTAACCTAAATCTGGCCACAAACTCATCGTCATCTAAGGTTTCGAAGTAATTGATCCTACAATAACGAATTATTAAAAAATTGATAATTTAAAAAAAAATTAAGTAGTTATCTTTCACGTATAGTTTTTGGTTTCCTTCATAGCGGAGCCATATCTTTTTCATCGGAAGATTCAAATATTGGAAGAAAATATAAATCCATTTTAAACTAATAAATAGACTCTCTTACGACAGCAAAAGTTATCAATAATAAGAAATCAGCTGAAATCCAATAACAACACTCTTCGTTTAGTTTTAAGGTTGACGAAGAAAAACTTCACATATGACAGGACTGACAGGAGATATCAATTTATATGAACTACTTTCACGTTACTCCAAGAATTGCTATACCGGTGTAAAAATCGTAAAACCAACTAGTTTTATACTAGGTATAATTTCTAGTATAACTTTATTCCCAGAATCACTATACTGTTATTTATACCTAGTATAAATCTCTCTTGTAAAACCGGCCCTTAATATGATAACTTCAAGATGGATGGATTAATTGATTTCCATAGGAATTGGAAATGACGGGCTACATGATAATTTCTATCAAGCATTTTAGGATTATTCGGGTATATATCCAGTTAACCATAATGGTCAAGAGGATTATGAATCTTTAAATACATCCAGAACAAGCTGTGAATATTATACACCGCTAGGTGTAACTCATGAAAGTGGAAGTTACAATTAACAAGCTTCTACCAGTGCTAGTAACTTATGTCAATCGCAGTAAAGGGAAATACATTCAGAAATGGAGTACTTGGGTGACCTGATCTATGACCATTTAGCGGCGCCTGTCAATGATGTAGAAGATCAATCTGTTTTTGTATTGCAATCGGCCTACTTATACATTCAATGATTCAAATCACACTCAGACAGAATTTGAGTTGCAAACTCGTTCTAATCGGACAGAACTTGGGAACCCATTCAAAAAATAAACCCTCTGCGAGTGTAAATGATATACTTTTCACAGATAATTTTTCTGATAATTTTGGTAACATGATTAAATCTTTTAATGATAATCAGGAAAGCTCTACTATAGGTGAGTATATTTTTTTTGGTCAATACAGTCCAATTTTCCTTCAATAGCAGCATGCAACTTCAAATTTACAATTTAGGCAATTAAGTTTTCATATTTTGTCTAAGAATTTATTTTGAAATAAAACAATATTTTTAGTGAAAATATATCGAACAAAATTCAAACATTCATTCCAAAAAGCAATACATAATAATTTGAAATATTCAACCTTCAACAACATTCAATCACTCTGATTATTTTTCTCGTAATTTTACAGAGGGTGTTTTATAAGGAATGGTAAGTATTTTAACTATAGATTCTTGGAAAAGTCATTTGATACTTTTATTTTTTATTTAGTCATTTCTGCTCTCCATCTAACTTCGGCAGAGTGTTTCATTTCATTTTCATCTCCTAAGGACATATTTATAAACTAAATTTGATCAAGCTCATTTAATAAAAACGCTTAGGGTACTTTTACATTTAATTATCAATTGACTGATATTTTTGTCTAACGTTCACATTAGCATTAGCATTATTATTTCAAATGAAAATAAATTCTATATTTGATTATCAGGTCTTAATAAATATCCCAGGGCCCTAATAATTCGGAAATTAACTGTTCAAATCGTTTATATCGTGTATAAAGAATGCACGCCTGGTGAAACACTATACTTTTTCTGCAATCCTGTTTATATCTTAATAATATACTAAAAAACAACAATGTTAGTACAAATTGTCAAGCTAAATAATTAACAAGAAACATAAAACTAGTGGAAATGATAAAAATAGGTTCTATTACAAAACGACTTTTTTTTGCAAAGGGTTGTAGAAAAATATTTTCACGAATTGCGAAGATTACTTTGATGAAATATAAAGTAAATTAAATAGATACTACTGTGTCTAGAAAAAAAACGGGTGGAATATAGGCTAATAAAAAAAGCTTAC
Organism: Galerucella tenella; assembly: GCA_910591685.1. Taxonomy (NCBI): domain Eukaryota; kingdom Metazoa; phylum Arthropoda; class Insecta; order Coleoptera; family Chrysomelidae; genus Galerucella; species Galerucella tenella. The sequence goes on along the minus strand of CAJUYH010002358.1, from coordinate 29,241 downwards.
ATTTTTTTTCAAATTTACAGATTTGAAAAAATTTAGAAATGCTTCTTTGCAAACAAATTAATAATCAATTTTAACTTCAACACTCTGTATATCTATATTAGATAACATTTGACCTAGCGTTATTCAGCAAAATAAATATTAATACTTCGAGGCCCCGAGCTTATGGTTGAAATGTTTACCATTCCTTATGAAACACTGTTCATATTCATCAACAAAATAAGTACCGATAGCCGCCAACAAAACTTTGTGCTGACATGGACGTCCTTAAAAGTTGGTTTATAAAATTTGGTAATTGATCCTATGGAATGTTGCTGGTTATTCTATTATATTATAAATATACAATGACACGATTGATGTAATTTATTACTTGTGTTTCTAATATCGCATCTTGGTGTTTTACTGCTTCTTTAGTTTTTCTTGATAGGTTTTCAGATTATATATATTATTTAACAATTTTGCAATATTAATTTACCATAATCAATTGAATCAGAATTCAATGCAATTGAGTCTCTAGTCACCAACAAAATATTGAAAATTGATTTCGTAAATGAATAAATAAAATTTATTAATCATGTTTCCCGATCGTTTACTTATTAACATACAGGGTGTACCAATCTTACGACAAACTTCGGTATATGGGTTATTTTAAGAGATATCAAAAAATGTTATCAACAAAAATAGTAGATGTGTTGAAGGTCCATATCTTGAAATTATATCGAACTATACAGAGTGCTGCATAACTCCGTTATAAACCAAACATTATTTTTTAAATGGGAACCCCTGTATATTATACCGAATTCGGATTGGTTACATTTTTTTGGAGCTTTTGATATAAGGTTTTGCCTCGTTATACAGAGTCCTTCAAAAGATATGGACACGTTTATGTGAAAATCGTAGGTAAATCAACGCTCTGTAGCTTGTTGTACTTTGAAGAAAAATAATGTATTTTGCCAAACAGAGTTTAGTAACATGATGCATTATCTCCGTATCCTATTTAATTTCAATTATATTACTTCTTGTATACAGGGTGAACGGAAACTAGAACCTGTCATTTTCATTCTTATTTCAAATGGAACACCCTGTATTTTATAGCAAAAATAGAATATTCGATTATGTAACTTTAATTTTTGTCGAGCATTCATTATACCCAAAGTTTATAAAAACAGAGTTATCTGGTGATATTTATTGTAAACTATTATTATTGACCTATTATGTGAAAGCAATAAACGTTGTATGTAACAAAAAATCCTAATTAATGGAAAATTTCAATGAATAATTCATTCTAAGCAAAACTAGCTACCAAAAGTATTTATAGTCCTAACCGTAATATTAAGCTGAATGTTCAAAGTGTTCACCGTTAACATCAATGCAATGCTGTAAGAGGGGGCCCAACTGATTGGCCAGCTCGGTCACCCGATTTAACAAAAGTATATTTATTTTTTTCCGGTCTGGTAAGGAATAAGTTTATAAAATCCCTGGCTATTAGAGATGACATGGAAGAGATAATTAGTGCGGTATTTCGATCTGCTAACGTTGATATGCCCAGAAATGTTAGTCAATCATTTGAACTATTCTGCAGCAGTGCATTGATGTTAACGGTGAACATTTTGAACCTTTAGTTTAATATTATGGTTGGGATTATACTTTTGGTGGCTAGTTTTGTTTAGAATAAATTGTTCATTGAAATTTATTATTAATTAGGATTTTTTGTTACATACAACGTTCAATGCTTTCATATAATAGGTCAGTAGTTATATTTTACAATAAATATTACAAAATAACTGTGTTTTTATAAACTTTGGGTATAGGGAATGCTTGACAAAAATTAAAGTTACATATTCGAAGATTCCATTTTTGCTATAAAATACAGGATGTTCCATGAAATTAGAAAGAAAATGACAGGTTCGAGTTCCAGTTCACCCTGTATACAAGGAAGAATATAATTAAAATTAAATAGGATACGGAGATATTGCATCATATTACAAAACTCTGGCAAAATACATTTTTTCTCTTTAACGTACAACAAGCTACAGAACGTTGATTTACCTACGATTTTCACATAAACGTGTGCATATCTTTTGAAGGACTCTGTATAATGTGGCAAAACCTCATATCAAAAGCTTCCAAAAAATGTAACCAATCCGAATTCGGTATAATATACAGGGGTTCCCATTTGAAAAATCATATGTTTGGTTTGTAACGGAGTTGTGCAGCACTCTGTATAGTTCGATATGATTTCAAAATATGGACCTTCACAACATCCACTATTTTTGTTGATAACATTATTTGATATCTGTCAAAATAACCCATATCCCGAAGTTTGTCGTAAGGTTGGTACACCCTGTATAAGGCAACATGGGAATTCAATTTTTCCTATTAATTGATGAACAATTGAACTCAATTTATTGAATTGATAGCTAATTTGCAATTAAATTTGCGATAAGTACCCACCTTTATCGTACAATAAAATTAATACAAAATATTTAATAATGTAAACCCCACCTGATATAAATTCCAAAATAACAAATTTGCAATGGTCATAGTCATTGGTTATACAGGGTGTTTTCAAATGACACTCACAAAGTTTGCATGTAGATACCTCTCCTTCGTTGTTTCAGGTGAAATAAATTATTATTTGAAATCATCCTTGGAGGCAGATATCACTATTAATTTAAATCAGTTTGAAAAAAGATTCAACGATAAGGTTTGGGTTAACTTGAGTAAGCTAACTTTGGTCTATATTAGGGTATTTAACAGAAAAAGACCTGAAGAGAACAGAAATTGTCGAATATAAAACAATACAAACGATAGTCAGGCAATAAAATGTTACAATTTGAATGATTTTTGTTTATAACTATTATTTCAACGTATTTTAATGGAACATTAAAGGTTGTCTATTGGTCGAATGCGAATTATCTTTGGATTTTGGTGAAAATAACTTGAATATTTTCATTTCTGCAAATATCGGTATCTATTCTTATTCCAATGTACCTAAGTTTGGAAATTTATGAAAAAATGCCGGGTTAATCTTGGAACGAAACCGACTAGCCACTGGAAATAAAACTTCCGCAATGTCCAGTGCTGATTCAGTATGGATTTAATAATGAACTACATTTAGACCATTAGGGAAAAAAATTGTTTGATATTAAAACAAAAGTACCAACAACAATACAAATTTAAAGTCTATTTTGAATAACAATTCATTCCAAATAATAAATACACATACATGGTGTACAAAGTTTTCCAATTACAAAGAGACAATGTTTTTATTGATCTTATGATAAAAATTCAGTTAGAAATTGCTTATGAAAACCATTTGAATTACCTCCAGCTGAATTGATTTCTCAAATAAATTCAAGTTTTCTTCCAAATCAACTTTCTAGTAGTGTTCATATTTTCATGCTTCACACTCGTATAACTAATATGTAATATAAATAAGGCATAATATATGAAAACCTGGCGAGAAACCGATTTTCATTGAAATAATTCGCTTTTTTCTCGTTGATTTATTAAACAACCATATCCCAAAAATTGTATCAGTCTTTTTTTCAAGTAATAAAAACTGAATGCCAATGACATATTGTATACAACATAGAAATTTTTTTTCCAGAAATCTCATCTTTAGACATACCCAACAAGATTTTATTAAAACTAATCAAATTTTTATATTATCATTGTCCCTATTTGTCCTACTCTTTTGAAATTAATACAAAACTCTTTGATTAATTAACCTAGACAATAATTAAACTATATCTCAGTCCTTCCAAAGTGTGCATATACTGCTATCAGTTTTGTGAAAAAACAAATCTTTATTTTTTAAAAAGACTACTCAATTTTTAGTGGATCAAAATGAACATCATCTTGTAGATGGCACTTTGATGCAGAGGAAATGGAATTTTTCTTTAGTGGGACCGAACTTTGAAAATAGCCACTGAGCTCGGATTCGAAGAACATTTTTCTTAACATTAATCTTTTTTTTTATATCAAATTTTCAATCCAAAATTCTGATTTTTGGATACAAATTTCGAAAGTGGAGAACATATTGTATTCAATTCGTGTGTAAAGTCCTTTTTTGACTCATGTGATTGTAGCACTTGCCTGACAATATTCACATTCGTCAAAAAAGAGTTACTTCTCGCACTTGCATGATTAACTCTTTTATTTTGACAAATGATAAGAGAAATTTTATTGATACTTGGGGAATGTAGGTAATATTTTTGTTGGAACTAGTTATAATCCTTTTAATAAAATATTGATAATAAGAATAATACAGGGTGGCAAAAATGCTTTTCTCAGTTAATTTTAAGATTTTGGATATAAAAACGTCAAAATTTAAAGATAGGGGTATTAGGGCCTTGGAAATAATAATATGTTATCCATTTCGATGTATTTTCTAGAGGGCGCCACAAAAGCTATGTCGTTTGTGTTATCTGTGAGATCAACTTATTTATTGTTAATGGTCTCCCTCTATTTATTGGAAAATATTGAAACGACACAACGACAAAAAGGTATACTTACCTATCATTAGTCTCAAAAGTTACTGGTTTCGAAGATATTCGCATATTTAAGCCCACCTTCATCATTTTCATTTCATTTATTAGCGAAAAAATAATAATGTTAGAAGGAGCTGATGTCAGCAAATTTATTATTAGCTTCAATATAGCAGAAACCATTAATAATTTGCAATGATTTTGCCTTAACTTCCCTTAAGGATGTTGCTTTGCGGTAACAACCATCTGTCTTCGGAGTCGGGTTGTTACCAAGCAATACGCTTTCGAAATCTATGACGATATTATTGCAAATTATTGATGTTCTTGCTATTTTATAGCTGATAATAAATTTTCCGACATCAGCGCCTATTGAAATTATCATTTTTGTGCTAACAAATGAAATGAAAATTATGAAGGGTGGTTTAAAAATGCGAATATATCGAAAACCAGTAACTTTTGAGGCTTATGATAGGTATACCTTTTTGACGCGAAAATAATGCATTTTTAATATTTTCCAGTAAATAGAGGGATACCGTTAACGATAAATAAGTACACCAATAACATAGCCTTTGTGGCGCCCTCTAGGAAATACATCGGAATTAATAACATATTATAATTTCCCAGTCCCTAATACCCCTATCTAAATTTTTACGTTTGTATATCCAAAATCTTCCAATTCACTGAAAAAAAACATTTTTGACATTCCAACTTTGCCACCCTGTATCATTCTTATCATCAATATTTTATTGAAAGAAGTTGCGTCAGATTGTAATATTTTCAGGCGAAGAATCTTCCATTCCACTTAGGACCATTACTTACGGACCACCCTGTATATGTAGGACATCGCACGTATCCCATTTGCAATAAATGTATGAACAGTTTACACTGAAGTGTGTTTCTCCATAGTGAGACATGTATACGATGAAAATATCAAAAAAAATGTAAAGCCATTGTAATTATTATGAACAAGTTAAATAAAATTAGAAAAAAAAAATGAAGAATAAAGATCTATATGGGTTCGAGAGTGGAATTCAAGACTTTGTGGAAAAAAAATTAGGATTTAAAATAGGGCCACTTTGATGTATATTGTGAGTGGGGAGATTTCCAACAACATATTCATGTAAATTCAACTGATCAGCGTGTGGAAATGGATTTGATTTTTCGATCTTATTCTTCATTCACAAAACTTCACTTATTGGAATTGAAATAATAACACTTAAAATAATTCATTGGTAAAATAAGCCACTGTCCTAATATACATCGCTTTTATTTTATTTTTAACGTTTCGGTGTTCAACCTGAAATCGTTTTCAAAAATCACAATTTTAACTATACAAAACATGTTATTCCAAAACATTAGTTAGACACCAAAAATTATTTTTAAACTTAATAATGCCACAAAAAGGAATATATTATGAATCATATGATAGTAAAGAACGAATAATACAAAGAGTTGAAGTGAAATTAAGCGGTTTCACAGTAGCTGGAGTAGAAGAAAATTCAGTATTATCCTTGAGTATAGAGACTAATATAATCAAGGGTATTATGGCACTGTATAAATTGAGAATTTTCATTATACCTCCATTCGTTTGAGAAAGGTACTGTGTTAGCGGAACGCGTCACAACTTTAATTTTAATGTAATGTAGATTTTAACCAATCAAATTGTTTGATTTCATCATAGAAGATAATATCGCTATACTCACTTTAACATATTATTAATATATTTTAGATTACCTACTAAAACTATGAAAACAATTTAATAACGAAAAAAGTTTAAAACCATACTAAAAATTGGCATTTGAATCTTTTTAAAAATCTCTATCTATTACTTTCAGAATATGTACTCCTTGACATAACTGTTATAATATATAGGGTGATTGATTAGTGTGATAAAATTCAGTACCTCATTATTTGTCCTTTGAGGTATCAATTTGAGGATTCGAGGGCTTATAGCCATCACCAGTCTTCACATTTTTAAATTATTCACAATCTTACAGAGTGTTCCAGAATGCTGTGTCATATGAAATTTACATTTTTTTAATGAAACACCCTATATTTTATTGCATATTTGGAATTAGCTTGACCTTTCCATTACAATAACATAGGGTTGTGATAGTTCTACGGGTAATCTGAAAAGTTATAACCAATTTTCCAAGCGAAAATCAAGAATAAAAATCTGTTGCTGCCAAAAACAAAATTAATGTTTTGCTGGCAGTTACAGAGAGCCCACACACAAGTATAAGAAATATTCCTAACAAACAAGAGCTGAGCTACCACGGTATGCAAAGAATCTTTGACAAAAAAAGATCCACTTTCACCACAATCCATCCATATAACATGGTGACACACAGTCAAACTAAATGGTCGTTGAATGTGTGGGGAAGTTTAGTTGGTGAATATGTAGTGGGACCATATTTTTATGAGGAACATTTGAATGCTGAGTTGTATTTAGATGTCCTAATGATCCAATTACCTCTTTTATTGGAAGAAATCCTACTACGTTCAAATCATTTAATTAATGGTGAACTGAATGAATGATTTACTGGAAAGTGGATTGGAAGAAATGGTCCAGTACAGTGGCCACCAAGGTCACCAGAGCTCAATAAAATGGACTTATTTCCGTGGGGTCACATTGAGAATGAGGTGTAAAAAAGTACCTCCAACAACAAAGCATAACATCATAGAGAGAATACGGAATTAATTTTGGAATGTTTCTATAGAAATGCATCGTGATGTGAGTAACTCTTCCAATGATCGCTTTCAAGCATGCATGAATGTCTTTGGAGGCATTTCGAATACCTATTGTAATAATCAAGACGTGAACGTATACTGTAGTAAATAGGATAGTTTTTTATTGTTTCGTTCCTCTAATTCATTTGTAATATACTAGTTTTTCCTTTGTATTTGCAATTCAAATTCTACAGTACCAAACAGCAATGATAAAATGTCAGTTTTTGACAAATAAATCATAGCCAACTCAGAATTAATTGTTAAATGATTGGATATAATCAATGTTTTGCATGAAAAAATCAAAATATCTCAAAAGCTAATAATTTGAGGTAAAGGGAATGCCTTTATAAAATAAGAACTATGTTGGTGGTACTCACATAATGAGATGATCCATTTGGAAAAACTAAGAAAAGAATGTATTCGTATTTCGATTATTAACGAAATAAAAAATTTTCTATATTTTTCACTACTATTCGAATGCTTTGGCAGCAACAGATTTTCATTCTTGAATTTTTCTTACATGGTACAGGGTATTGAACTTGTTACGAATTTTGTGGGCAATTGGTTTTAACTTCCTGAATACCCCGTAGAACACATAACAACCTTATATTATTGTAATGAGGAGGTCAAGCTAATTCCAAATATGCAATAGAATGAAGGGTGTTTTATTGAAAAAAATGTAACTTTGATATGGCACAGCATTATGGAACAGCCTGTAAGATCGTGGATAACTTTAAAATGTGAAGACTGATGATTGCTATAAGCCCCTTAAATTTTCAAATTGTTATCTCAAAGGACAAAGGAGGCACTGAAATGTATAACACTAATCAATCACCCTGTATAGGAATAACACCCAAATTTGAATAAAATATATCATTTTATTTCACATTACAATGACCACAGTTTTCTATTTGTATGAAAAATATTTTCATAGTCTGGTTCATGTCGCCATCTAGGAACGACTAGTCGATGCATAAGTCAATACCTAAAAGAAAAGGCCATAGCCCCGCCTACTTTTCCACCACTACGCATTCTGTCGGCACCACTATCATCCGGTCTCACTAAACTACAGTAGAGGAACATATATATATATATATATATATATATATATATAAATTCCACTCGACTCATTTTTAAATAGTTCGCAAATATTGGGGTCGATCACAAAAAGCAAACATTAACACCGTCTCCATCTATATCAGGAAAGGACAAATGGTCTCATATCATCTCTAATGGCTCACCTAACAAAAATAAAAATCAGTCACTGAACAAGTACACTCCTCCCGGCAGTTGCAAGGCTCTAAGCGCACCTCTGGTCAATCCAGAAATAAAAGCGATAATGAATACCCCACACATATCAAGGGAAACAACACAATAGCACTATTATAAGCTGTGAACTGTCGGGTATAGAAATTGTGCTAAATACAGTATTTGAATGGAAAGAGGGCATACATTCCGATAATCACTGTAGAAAAAAAATTGACAGGAGCTTGTTGACTCATGCCGTATATTGCGTGATCTTTTCAACAATATATCTCAAGTCAGACGTTCACTCGTGTTACCACTCTTGAACAAATCCGGTGCGGAGTGAGCAAATGAAACACTTCCACAAGATATTTTTTTCTCTATAATTCCTGGATCCTCACCCCTGTGTTTTATATAAATCAACAGATAATCCACCGCATTTTGTAGCACCTCCATTCCGACATCTCGCTCCCAATGAACTTCATAACTTTATTCGTACCGCTCAAGTTAATAAGCGATCATTCATTCATTTAATTCGACAGACCAGGAACTTGAACTAAATCTTTGTACCATTTCAAATGTTATCTACTTTCATTCCAGAAGCCTTTATCTAGCCTTCTATATAGGTCAGTAGTTTGATTGGAGGGATTTTCAGTAGTTATAATGATTGTATTCTTTTTTCTTTAAAGTGCTCCCTTCTGAGTTCTTGTTAGTTCTCGCAGGCGCAGAAAAGTGAGTAGGTATTTTAGGTCTTATCTCCCGCACATATGCTCACTAACTTTGTTTATTTTGTAAAGAACCAGGTGATTTATACAGAGAATCCTGGGTGCATCACATGTCCCCTAGATGGGATGGAGATATTAACTTGTTCAGTGAATATACCGGCTGTCCTAAATTATCGTATACAGGCAAGATAATTGATAAATGGAAAAACTGCATTGAATGGCATTGAATTACCTTCCTTATGACAAATTCTCTGCTTAGAGTGTAGGTAGTATGGATAGAAGAGAAACATTTACCTGAGTCAAAGCCTGCAGATGTCCTAAAATTCCTCCAGGAAGTGGGAAATGGAGCTTTCACTCCACAGATGTATATTGTGAAACCGTATTTGGACTTCAGATCAACGGTTCAGGTGGAAGAATATTCAATTAACGCTCCAGTTGTGCTCGTAGAGTAGTCGAGAGCGCCTCTGGAGTAATATCATCTGTGTTTATATTAAAAAAAATGCTTCTGGAACCAAAAAAAAGACTGTCAGCCTGTGCTTCGTTGCATATTCCTCTCGGGAGTGGCACATCGAAGTGACTTCACATCCCATCTGAAACATTTGATATAAAAAATTCTTAAGTTGAACGAAATAATACCGGATAATTGAAGATGTCATCGAGCGAATGGGCGAGTCTCACGTTTTATCCCATTTTAACACAGAATACTGTTTTCTTCCTATACCCAAAGACACCTCTGAAAAGTCATGTCATTTGGTAAACAAGTGAAAATCTGAATCAAGAACTAGCTATCTGTATCTGTGGAGTGGCGACGGTGAGTTCAGGCCCACAGTACCTAGGCCAGAAGTGTCCCATTGTACGTCCTCACGACAAGTTGTCCTCTCAGGTCTAATGGATGAAAGACCTTCACCTAAGTTAATGTCTGCAGATATCCTATGATTCCTCCATAAAATAGGACTTAAGGAGCTGAGGAAGAGGAACTGAGTAAGGGGGCACAATAGATATTTTATGTCCCATTCAATGTCACCCCATTATACATATATAAACAGTGGTATATTGAAATGAATGTAAGTTAACCAAGCTAAGCTCTGACCCCGTATAATACAATAAAATTCTAGTATCATTTCCATTGGCCTCAAAAAGTGGGGAAATTCATTTTTCATTTATGTGAATATCACATAGTGTGGAAAATGGAAATGAGCCGATACTTACTTGGAAAATGTGTTACTGTTCAATCAGCTTGGTGTTGCATGTAAGTAGTGGAAATTTATGTTCAAACGAAGAATATTTTCACGAAAATGGAAAAGAAATTGAGCTGCTAAGTGTTTGTTGGGAACATAGGTGCAGATTTTCAGCCTCGTTAAAATATTCTCAGTTCAAAGTTGTAGTAGGTACCTAAATTAGATTACAAAAAGGCCGATTGACCCTTCCAGCACTAGCACACTGCACCATAATATGTTTCATTTTTTGTTTACCTCACTATTTCTATTTCATTCGAAAAGATCTATGCTCCTGAGAAAATCTATAATTTGTTTCTGGAGCTTGGTTTGCAGCCTGATCAGACTTATAATAGAACCGCTCCAAGTATTTGGGGCGTTAGCGGACAATTACGCTGCAAATTATGTGTTCTGCCGTCTCACCTGTATGTTCCACTGTCCACTTTTCCAATCACATGTAACTAATTGAGTAAGCAGTGATCAGTGATTATTCCTGTGATAAATCTGAGATCAAATCTCCGAACAACAATTTAGTGTACTGATGAAAGGTTGTAGTAAGCTCATTGCTTTTTTTCTCTAGTATGGTGTACTGAGACACTTTTTCCATTTTAGAACTTACTCCACAGTAAGACTATTTGAGATACCACTGGATAGTTCAAGTCTAATGTAGCTTGTACGAGTTCCTTCTTCCGCAAAATAATTAGCACTTTCACAATTTCTTCATGCCCTGACACAAGGCTACTTTGTTTTGTCTAGTCAGCTGCTTAAGGGTTTTTTTCCAGTTCCAGGCTGTTTTTGACTCAGAGCAGCAAAAAGTTCGATGCTAATAGCTACGCTTGGAATATTGGTAGACTGTTCTCCAGGGCTCTTGCTAACTTAGGTTCAGATTCCTGTTCCTTTGTTTGTTTACAAATCAGTGAAGTGAATGGGTGTGCCCCAACTAAAGCGATTTGAGTTTTTGTTAACTAACGCTCATTGATGGCAACGTCCAACGTGATGAATCTGGTTATGCACAAAAAGTCCGTGGACATATTCATGAATTGGGCTGCTCCAGCCTATAGTATCTCAATGATATGTATCGTTAGATTGCCGGGTAATGAATATCAAGCCTGGGTTAGCTGTAGCAATTTCACAAATCGATCCTTCGTATACAGAGTTCGGCAAAAGTCCGGGATCAGACAAATATCGAAGAAAATATAATTTTTTCGGAAAATCTTCTCATACCACAAATGCAACTCCATTTCAAATTATAATTTGAACATATTTTGGAATATACAGGGTGTTCCAATAAAGTGTGGCGTATCAAAGTTATATTTTTTCTCATGGAACATCCTATATTTTATTGCCCCTAAAAAATATGATAATTCCTCATAATGGTTCCCTATATACGAAGGGTTCCGAGTTATGCTGACTTTTTTAAAAATGTAAACATTTCGAAAAATAATTGATAGTTCATTGATATAACAAATTCCAGTGAATATTCTCTTACATCTGAATAGTTGGACATTCGTTGAATGTATTCCACGATTGAGTACTAAACATCTCTTTACAGGGTGTTCAGAATTTTCAGTTCATTATTAGATCATTCAATGTACAGTATCAGGCTTATTATAAACGGAACACCCTGTATTTCAATAATCGATCATATTCAAAAAAATGTCCTCTTTCGAATGGTATAAGCGTGTCCTATACCTAGGTAATATACTTCTCGTAAAATTTACAATTTTCTTAAATTTTATGCTAGATTGATTTCAAAACTAATGATCTTGGTATGGTTGTAAGAAACTAAATAGATCACGTTTCAAGCCTTCAGAAAATATTATAGGGTTCTGCTAGCCTATACCGAGTGGTTAAAAAGATATAGCCAGTCTTACAGAAAAATCACTATACACTTAGACATTTCATGAAATAACAAAAAACAAAAAATTAAGTAATTATAATAATAATTACTTTTGTTGTTAGTTCCCTTTTTATTCATGTTGTATTTTAATAATAATAATTAAACCAATCTTTAACATAACACTCGTTTTGTGAGAAACTTTCTTGTTTTTTGTTAATTCATAAAATGTCTCTAAGTGGATAGTGATTTTTCTGTGAGAGTGGTTATGTGTTTTTAACCACTTGGTATAGGATAGCAGAACCATATATTTTCTGAAGGCGTGAAACGTGATCTTTTCAGTTTCTCACAACAACTATGCCAAGATCATTGGTTTGAAATTTAGAGAATTGCAGATGTTTTAAAATCAATCTAACATAAAATTTAAGAAAATTGTAAATTTCAAGAGAAGTATAATACCTAGGTATAGGACACGCTTATACCATTCGAAAGAGGAAATTTTTTTGAATATGATAAATCATCAAAGTGAAGGTTGTTCCATTCAAAATAAGCCTGAAAATGCACATTGAATGATCTAATAATGAAACTGAAAATTCTGAACGCCCTGTAAAAAAATATTTAGTATTAAATCGTGAAATACATTCAACGAATGTCCAACTATTTAGATGTGAGAGAAAATTTGCTAGACTTTGTTATATCAATGAGTGATAAATATTTTTTGTAATGTTCACATTTTAAAAAAAGTCAGCATAACTCGGAACCCTCTGTATTTAGGTATAGGGAACTATTGTAAAGGAATATTATATTTTTCAGGAGCAATCAGAAAATGTAATAAAATATAGGGTGTTCCATGAGAAAAAATATAACTTTGATACGCCACACTTTATTGGAACACCCTGTATATTTCAAATTATTTTCAAATTATAGTTCAAAATGGAGTTGAATTTGTGGCATGAAAAAATTTTCCGAAAAATTCATTTTTTCTCCGATATTTGTCCGGTCCCGGACTTTTGTCAAACTCTGTATAAAGAAGTGGTGGAGGTAAGTCTAGCATCACACTTACAGCATCTGACCTTAGATTGTTTTCATAGGAACACCAATCACACTGTTTTAGTATTCGACAGGACTCGACCTGCTCCAGCTTAGCCTTGACATTGAATTGCATGATTATATGGTCCGACATCGGAACCTCATCAGAAACATGCCACTTTCATAGTATATGTATGGCAAGTTAGGGTAATGTTAAGCACGTCTTGCCAGGTTAATGATAACGGTAGGTCTATTACCTCTGTTAACAGGCTGAATATCCAAAATCTACTTCACTAGTATCTGTCGTGCCCCATACCTTCGTTAAACGTTCATTTGACATAATAATTGACACATAATTCCCCTTATCGCTGAATGGAACCCCTCAATTATTGAAGTTTAGATTTATTTTTAGGATTCATTCCTACAACCAATTAAAATTAGTAGTGGTTTACTCTCTACCTGAATCCACTCGAAGCTAATTATTTTCAAAACGTTCATTCCCAAGACTTCAATCTCATTTCGTTCACAATGCTCATCAAACTTTTCCATAAAACGCTAAAACTTTTTTTCCGAATGCTGTGAAATGTTATTTCATTATATGAATGTTATCATTAACGGGAAGTTTCAATAGCATGTCGATTTTTTGTTATCTATATTTTCATCGTAGGGTAGTGATTCCGAGGCGGGAGTAGCAGCGAGCAACCCGGCATTAGTCGCTATGCATAAAATCCCATCATTTGTCGCGCGTGAGAGTTTCTCTCATGTACAAAATTTTAGGAAATAACATGGATTTCTTTTGAAAAATATAAGTTATATTTTGTTAATTGCACAGTCAATATTATTATCAGTTATAGAAGAATAATGTTTATAAATCTTCATCAGATTCCATGCCCATAGCAAAGGTCAGACATGAAAAATTGTTCTTTCGACGAGGACAGAAGGTACAAAAGCTTTCATTCTGGTGTTGGTAATTTTGCTGTTTTTCTAATAGACATTCGTGAGCTGCAAGGTAAGCTTGGAATCTGGGACAGATTTATAAGGTGAGGTTTTATTAAAGAAAGAGCAAGTTCTTTCAGATATTCACGTCTAGGTAGTATAGGATCGTTAAAACAACAAATACAAATTTATAGATAAGGTGCTAAATTTATTACACGGTTTGTCGCCTAATGAGGGAAAATCTCACACGAAGAGCGTCCTGCTGATAAACACTCTGCATTACACCAATAGGAGGTGATGAGCTTACACTTATCATGCTAGGAATATAAGTGGGAGTAGCCAGTAAAGTAGCCGATATGACAACGCTCAGAAATGTGTCTAAAGGCAAATATACCAGACTTTGAAAAAAGTGTGAGAGAAAATCTCATTTGGCGACTAATGCCGGGTTAAGATGGGTTTGGTTGGTAGGCATTCCTTTGGGAATGAGTCCAACACTCTGGGTACTGGTTAGGACCCATTCGAACATGATTTTCCCATCTCAGCCCGGAAAAAAAAATATATATTTTTATTGTTACTCCTTGAAAAAATTGGAATAGTCTTCCACGTGACTCGTCAAATATATATCAAGCCGAAAAAGAAAGTTACAAATTGGCTTTCGAAGTGACCGTAGACGTGACAGATCGTGACTTTTTGTGATAGACCATGCACGTGATGAATTGCGAATCCCAAAAACCATCGATAATGGTCACATAAAATGCATAGAAAGCATACCTATGTCATGAAGCACTAATACTATCAGCTTATCCAAGATCACGTACCCCTCTATATTCCACATTATGTCTTTATCTGCCAGCTGCGAATTTGGTATTTGAACTTTGAAAATTTGGATTAGGTATAATACAAAAACTTTTGGATGGTAACAAATTATTTCCATACAACTTTCCATTCAATATTCTAATCTGTACGTACATTTCTCATTTTAAAGTTTTCAAATGCTGGTGAATTTGTAACGTGCGCAACAACGGTACCGTGTTACGAATAGCAATGACCACAATCACGATATCGGACCAAAGGTGAAATAATAAATAAAACGCGGTATTTTGATTTTCGGCAGGAAATACTCACGAATTTGTTCATAAGTGATCAATATTATTTCTCAAACTATGACATTTCAATTTATTCAAATACTTCTTGAATTGATGTTCCATATCAATATAAATTCTTGACCTTACCTAAGCAGTTATTTTCATTTCTTTCTACTATCCATTGCTCATGTACTAAATAGTTATGCCACTAATTTTTATCCAGCATATTTATCAAATGGTAGCACTTAATTGAAAATCTCAATGGGTTTTTAACGTAGCACGACTTCCACTTTATTCCAAACACATTCTCCATAGCTTTTGAACAATTTGAATGGAAGGAATATATGGTTGCTACGTGCATTTCTACATTTTAAGCAGACTTTGTTGTGAGATATATTATTTTTGTATATGGTATGCTTATTGCATTCTTCTCCAGCTCTCACATTCAGGGAAAGAGTAATATGTAATATTTTTCCGTGGAAAAAATTTATATCAATGATTTAAACAATTAAAGTCACTTTTTTTTTCATTTGACAGAAAAGCTAATAGGGAAAATATTTCTTTTTATATTTATAAAAATTTGGTAGTAGAGAAAATATTTCTCGACTCCGATATTGACATTGTCTTTCTCTTTAATGGATGGTCCGGACCACTTGCAGCAGCGCGAATTTTTTGTTTACCAAGAGTAATAAAAAACCAAAGGAACAACGGTTTCGGGTTACACTAAGGTCAAGAAGTCAATATAGTGAGACATTTATTGGAAGAACGGAAATAAGACGATCTGGGTGTTAAGATATCTATGGTAATTACTGAATACTTTATGTTTATTAGTTAACCTACTATGATTATATTTTTTAATGTCAGTCACTTGGTAAAAATAAATGTCACATATGTAATATAAAAGTCGTATAATTCTGATATTTTATTTAAAGAACATTGAAACTAAAACTAAAACTCTTCAGGTTATGGGCCCAGAGCATTAAAATAATACGAAGATACATAAGTCGCCTGAAAAATAAAATAATACCAAATACCTACTTTTTCTCAACAAAATGGCTTTTGCGTCCGTTGAGAAACATGCAATGGAAAAACTAATAAATAATGAGTCGTTTCCTATCTGGAAGTTTCAAATAGTAATATTATTCAAATCTCGAAATCTGTGGCAGATAGTCAATGGAGAAACAAGGTTAACAGATACAGCAAACCCAGCACAAATAGTGGAGTTTAACAGAAAAGATGCAAAAGCTCAGAAATTAATAATGACAACAATAGATAAAAAAGTCCTAATTCACATAATGGATTGTTCAACTGCGTTTGAAATGTATCAAAAATTGTGTAATATTTTTCATAAAGATGATGAACAAAAATGTAATCTATTGAGAAAATTTTTCAACATGACATTTGAAAAAGGAAGTGACATGTCCACATTCATAAGCAAAATACAAAATCTGACATTTCGATTGAAAAATCTTAGTCAAGACTTAGATGAAGAGATGATAAAGTCAAAAATTCTATCAAGTTTACCTGAAAATTATGAATATTTCTGTACAGCATGGGACTCTACTCCAGAGACAGAGAAAACTCTCACCAAATTAATATACAGAGTACTATCAGAAGAGGCTCGTAATAATAAGGTGACTGATAAAGAAAAAGCAGTGGCATTTTATGGTTCGGAGAACTTCTGTAAAATATGCAAGAAGTCCAATCATAACACTAAAAACTGTAAAACAATCAAGTGCTTCAAATGCGGAGACTCAGGGCATTATTCTAAGTTCTGCAATAAGCGCTATAGTACTGGCCAATCTACTTCACATAGTGGTCATAACTTAAAGTGTGGAATATGTAAAAAATCAAATCATGAAGAAGCAAACTGTTATTTTAGAAATAAATCTGGATCATCTCGTTCAAGCAGCAATAATAAAGTTGCATTGTTAACTGAAATAAGAGATGAAAATAATGAAAAAGATGAAAAACCAACCTTCGTTGTTGATTCTGGATGTACTTCACATATGGTCAATAATGAAAAACTGCTACAGAACATGCAGCAAGTAAAAACAAATATATCAGTAGCCAAGAAAAGAGAAACAATGAAAGCTGAAAGCAAAGGTCGGATAGAGATGAACAAATGTGTACTCAATGAAGTTTCACACGTTCCAGAATTGAGCAGAAACCTATTGTCTGTTAATGCGATCACAGAAAACAATGGCCAGGTGTTGTTCACAAAAAAAGTCATAGTAATGAAAGATAAAAATACAATTCTGGAAGGATATAAAAATGAATATGGACTTTATGAAATAAAGGAAAATGAAGAAAGCTTGCTAGTAGTTAACAAGACGGAGGAAGCTACGATTTTGCACAGAAAGCTAGGTCACTTAGGCATAAATAATATGATGAAATTAATTGATATGTCAACAGGAATAAATGTGGCGAAGGCAGACATAAAACAACTTGACAAAATATGTAAAATATGTTTAGAAGCAAAACAAACAAGGTTACCATTCAATACAATTAGAACAAGAGCAACTAGAATTTTAGAAATTATTCACACCGATCTATGTGGGCCTGTAGATATACCTTCTTGGGATGGTAAAAGATATCTGTTAACATTTTTAGACGACTTTTCTCACTTCACAATAATATACCTACTTAAAAACAAATCTGAAGTAAACGAATATTTTAAACAATATGTTCAAGAAGTTGAAGCATATCATAAGAGAATATCAAAAATAAGAAGTGACAACGGCGGAGAATATATAAATCAAGATCTGAAGGATTGGTATAAAAATAAAGGTATCATTATGGACACAACAATCCCTCATTCCCCCCAACTGAATGGAAAAGCAGAAAGATTGAACAGGACTCTTTTAGAAAAAGCAAGGGCACTTATCTTTGACAGTGGCCTTGAGAAGGAATTTTGGGGTGAAGCGGTAAGAGTTGCTACATATCTTCCAAACAGAAGTCCATCTGAAACAGTTGATGTTACACCGTCTGAAAAATGGACTGGAAAACAACCAGATTTGTCTAAATTGCATATATTTGGATGCAATTCACATGCCAAAGTCCTAGGTCATTTGAAAAAATTTGATGCACGAAGTTAACAATATACATTTGTAGGTTATGCCACAAATGGTTATAGGCTATGGGGCAATGAAAAACAAGTCATTAAAATTTTAAGAGATATTATTTTAAAAGATAAGACTAGGGCTACCTCACAAAACAACAGTCACAGATTCCTATTAGAAGAAGAAATGTTGATACAGGAGTTTCCAGAAATCAATGAAATAGAAGATGATACACAATTAGAAAGTGAAGTTTCATACCAAGATAACTACTTGGAACATTATGTACAAGAAGAAATATTTTCAGAAAATGAAGAGAGTTTTAGGTTAGGAGAAGGCCAAATAACTAGAATAGGAAGACACACTAAAATTCCACAGACATTTGATGATTAAGTGCTCCTAACTTATGAAGAAGTGATATGCTCTGATGATAAAGATAAATGGCTTGAAGCAATAGAAGATGAAAAAATCTAATAAAAAATGAAACATGGAGTCTTATAAATAGAGAAGAAGCTCATGGTAAGAAAATCCTATCAAGTAAATGGGTTTTCAAAATAAAAAAAAACAACAAATATAAGGCCAGGCTTGTGATAAGAGGATGTGAACAAAAATATGGGATTCACTATAAAGAAACCTTCAGTCCAGTAGTCAATACATCGTCATTAGGAATTTTGTTTGCGCTGGCTGCACACCACAACTATCATATTAAGACATTTGATATAAAAACAGCATTCTTATATGGAGAAATTACAGAAGATTTATACATGAATCTACCCGAAGGTTTTGATCATGAAGGTAAGGTGTGTAAGCTGAAGAAATCCTTGTATGGCCTGAAACAAGCTCCATTGGAGTGGAATAAAACATTTACAAAATTTCTGGAAAATAATGGACTCTATAAATTAAAAACTGAAAACTGCATTTTTAAAAATGAAAATTGTTCACTTATACTTGGAATCTACGTAGATGATGGAACCCTTATTGGAAGGAGTGAAATTGAAATTAATAATCTTTTAAGAAAATTAGCAGGAAGATTTGGGATGGTTCAGAACGATAATCCAGATTCGTTTCTTGGAATTAAAATTGTAAAAGAAACTGATGGTATCAAAATTAGTCAGGAGCCTTACACTAAGAAAATATTAGAAACATTCAAAATGGAACATGCCAAACCTACAACAACGCCATTATCCAGCAATAGTAATAACGAAGAAGTGCAAGATATAAAAAAACTTTCCCTATAGAGAACTGATCGGAAGTCTGTTGTATCTATCAAATAAAACACGACCAGATATTACATATGCTGTAGGCTTTGCTAGCAGACATATGAAAAACCCCTTGAAACAAGACGTAATAAATGTTAAGAGTACTACTACTACGAATGGAACAAAAACTTTGGGAGTTAAATATATGAAAAATTCTGATCCCACAGAGATGATAGCATATTGTGACAGTGATTTCGCTGGTGATACGGAAACAAGAAAAAGTACAAATGGTTATGTGATTCTGTACTGTGGAGGACCCATTATGTGGTGCAGTAGAAGACAACCAATAGTCTCTCTCTCAAGCACAGAGGCAGAATACATTGCTGCGGCTTATTGTGTGAAAGAACTAATATATCTAAAAGCTCTAGTTGAAGAACTCATGAGTTTTACAGACAGAGTTAGCATAAACCTTAAAGTAGACAACCAAAGTGCCATTAAATTAGTTAAAAGTAACCAATTAAATAAAAGATCGAAGCACATAGACGTCAGGTATCAGTTCATAAATGAAAAAGTTAAAGAAGGTGTTGTGAATATACAATATTGTCCAACAGAAGATCAGATCGCTGACGTCTTAACGAAACCATTGGGTTCAAATAAGTTCGGGAAGTTTAAAAACACTTTGATGTTTTATTTTTATTGTGTGCTTAAAGATTTTGTTTAGATTCAGTAATTAGGAGAAGGTGTTAAGATATCTATGGTAATAGACTGCCTAAGTTTGACGTCACATAGTGGGCGGAGCTTACAAAGGTTTCCAAACAAATCATTAAAGCATGCAAATTTACCATAAGAGAGTTTTATTGTTTAGTTTATTGTTAATTCTGGTGTGAATAAGGGTGATCAGGCCAATATTTGAGGAAAGTAAAGTAGAAGTTAGTGGTTTCAAGAAGTATTTTGGCAAGAGGTAAGAATAATCATAATTTTTTACCCATTTAAGGTTTTTGAGGTTATGTCATTGTTTTGTTGTGTTTAATATTTTGTCTTTTTCCTTAAAAAAAAATCAATTTATTTTCAGAATTTTGAATGAAAATGGCGTCCACATACGTTTTGAAGATCTGCAGCATTATTGAGTTTTTTGAAGACGAGAAGAAAATGATTGAAAGGGGTGAAAATTCCTTGGAATCTAATCATGTGAAAAGGATGCAGTTTGATGCCGATTTACTGATTATTAGAGGAGAAATACATGCCAGCATGAAGGATAAAGCATATAATGTACAGGTAGGTTATACATTTCATCAATTTTTTAGATATTTGCTTATAATAATAGGCTTTGCCTGTAAACGAATAAATATTATGTGTCTATTGCAGATTACACTAAGTAAATCAGGAGATATTACTTCTGCTACTTGTACCTGTCCTAGAGGTATCAAATGCCACCACATTGCTACTCTGGCTCTTTTTGGGCATTGTAACATATCCATTACTGATAAGGAATGTGTGTGGAATGCCCCAAAACCGAAAAATTTGCCAGCTTGTACAGCCGAAGAGATGTATTCTCCAAAACCATATGTGGCTATCGGGGACCCTATGTCCGAGGAAACGAAATTGAAATTGAAAAGTAAATTAATACAATTTGGAAACACTGTAGGATTTACATGGCTGCTACAAGATGAAGTGTCTGATGATTTTATTGGGGCCATCAATGAGAAATGGTTATTAATTAGAAAATTTAGACTCACAGCCAGTAACTTTGGTCTAATTTTATCTGCTTGTAAAAGAAACAGATATCCAGAGAGTCTTTTTAAAACTCTGTTGGTAAAGATATTGGAACCATATCTTTTTTTTGTTTTAATTTTAATTGATTTTTAGAAGTTTAAATGTAAGTGTGTAGCTTTAATAAAGTTCTTTCTATAAATTTGTTTTTTATTGTTGTCTTGAGATTTAGTTGAATACAGAAACAGAATAATAAAGACAAGAATTTAAGTGCACTGAGGCACAGTTGTTCAATCTAAGCTCAACACCTGGTTCAGCTGAACACGAGTGGTAATTGAACCTGCCCATTCAAAATATATTGGTGTCAAATCTGGTAGTTATCTGACTTTTGGTGACAGCAATGTAATTATAAGCAGATTCAACTACCAGTTGAGTTCAGCTGTAGCAGGGGTTGAGCTTGGATTGTAAAATCGAGCCTAAAAAGTTTATATGTTAATAAAAATACAATTAGGTTAAAAAATAAAATATATATTTATTTTTAATATAAAATTATTAATATCAAACAAGTACAAATTCACAGATCTGTATGATGTCTACATTATAAAACAAAATTAAAAAATGATCAACAATAATATTGCTCTACTTCCTTTATAAGTGGGTACTGAAAATTAGTAAGAGATGCACATAGTTGAAAAATAATGGAAATTTTTGATCTATAATGGTGAGGCACCTGCTGTAAAATATGGAAGCACTTTATCCTACGTATAGCTCTTTCTACATGAATTCGTGCTTTTGCAATTTTTTGTGTTTCATAAACTTGAGATTTGGTAAACTGGGGTGTACTTAAAAATGGAGGAATGTTTAATGACACTCCTTCAGGAAGTAAGCCTTTGATTAAAAAGCCTTTATCAGCCAATATTAAATCACCAGAAACCATTTGTTTTAACACTCCACAATTTTCAACAATTTTTTTGTCTGAGGTGGATCCTGGGTATGCTTGGCTGACAAACGTTATAACACCATTTGGAGCAACTCCAACTAAAATTTTCCAAGTATTTCTATGCTTATATGAACTATATGTTAATCTTTGATTTTCCATGCTGTTGGGTATTGCCGAGTAAATTTCTGTACAATCTAAAATTATTCTGCAATTTTTAAAACTTGAAAAAGCAGCTGGAAGACATGCTTGATTTTTTTTCCTTGAGGGTATGTCCTTCATTAATTGTTTAAAAAAGACTTCATGTAGGGCATATATGCATGTCATAACAATGTTTGTGACAGTACTTGTACTACAGCTAAATCGAAGTGCTAAATCTTCATGGGGTAAATTTAGCATTAACTTCATCAAGGTCATCAGGATTTGATCAATTTTTGGCATTAATTTAACATTCCATCCGGCATAATATTTTATCTTAAAGTCCTCCATTGTTTCAACCAGTATTAAAAATAAAGCATTTGTTGGTATGCCTGTGTACATAAGAATTTGGGAATCATTGTTCTTAATATGTTCATAACTGAAGCTAACAGACAAATTTTTCAATTTTGTAGTGGCTTCTTCAAGTTCTTTTTAAAAAAAATAGTTCTCTGCTTCTATTGTAGCACTGGATGGACCTTGTAGGCTTTTTGAAGTCGAAGGCATGCTTATATTGCTTATATTAGCTGCTGCATTTTCTTCTTCAGGGATACCTGAGGTTGGAGACACATCTTTGCTAGTTGTAGAAGGCCCTGCTACCTGATCATCTTTGGTTAAAGGCATTCGTTTTCTATAAAAACCAAAATAGGTCAATATTTTTTGTATTGCAGAAAGTTAAATATTACAATTTAAATAATATAAACAAAAACAAAACTACTAAAGTTTATCGATTCTAAATACCGTCTTTCTGGAGATTCAAAGGTAAACTTTCGTTTTCTATTGAATTCAAAAATAGTTGGCCCTTTCTTCCTATTCTGTTCAACAAAATGACAACTGCAGACTAACGAGCATTTTGAAGGTTCTCGATCTTGCCTCCTAAAAATTGAAAGTATTATTTAATATTTCAAATTATAATGTTTGCATGGGCTTGAAATATTTAATTATAATCTATAAAATTACCTTATCATGGTAATCCATTTTTTTCGCTCTTGTAAGTCAGCAGGGAATTTGAAAAATTCACAAATTTTTTGTTCACTGTACATCCAGGTACAAAACACATAACCATATCTAAAAATGTTGATTAAACCGCTCAACCTACGAAATAAGTAATAAAGAAAAACATTTTAAAAATGTTATAAAAGTTTTCATGAAAACAAAACAATGCAACATAACCTAAAATATCTAAATTGATGAAAATATATTATACAGCTCATTACCTTTTTAAAAATATTTGCGGATATCCTTACTTTGATCAAACTTCACCGAAATATGTGCCTTTCAACTCTTATTTACCACACGATTAGCAATAAATTAAAAATTAAAACTTTCTTATGGACAATTTGCATGAGCAATCGATTTTTTTGGAAACCTTTCTAAAAACCGCGCTGCGTGTGACGTCAGCACTTAGGTAGTCTATTACTGAATACTTTATATTTATTAGTTAACATACTATGATTATATTTTTTAATGTCAGTCACTTGGTAAAATAAATGTTACATATGTAATATAAAAGTCGTATAATTGTGATATTTTATTTAAAGAACATTAAAACTAAAACTAAAACTCTTCACTGGGTCTATTACGGAACTCCTCACAGGGGAAGCCTTAAAACTACTGTAGATTATTCAGTGCGGATTTTGAACAAGAATGACAGAATGACAAGAATGACAAAATGAAAAGAGATGCAATACCGATCAATTAACGTCTGGTAGTAACTTTTTTAGCAGCTGCAAATTCCTACCAAAACTTGTGATAATTTGGAATTCCTGAGCAGTCAATATTGCTATTTTTTTCCGAAATATATGGTACAATCATGACAGTTCCACATCGATTCATAAGTGTAAGTTTGGATTATCTCAATTTAAAATTTGAATATTCAAATTCCTAATATTATGGAGAGCTGCTTTGCCGCATCATACTACACATAAGTAACACATAAGTAACCTCAATATTCTAGTTGCTTAGTAGTCTGAACAAGTGAAAGGTCATTACTAATTATTTTAATGGACAGTAAAGTTTTCCAAACTATTGCAGCACAGTGGATAAAAAACACAATTTTCTGTTCCAAGTGGATCAGAATATTTCAACTATGGAGGTAATTTATTATTGTTCATTTTGCTGTTGTTGATGTTCCACTTATGTTAATTCTGGGTGCGAGGGGCGGATCTCAGAATGAAGCATGTATGCAAACACAACTTCAAACAGTTTGGCAGAATAATATGCTTTGGATATATAACTTGAAATTTCCGGAGTATTTATTGCAGCCTCCTATGTTTTTGAAGACGATCGAGCTTTTACGCTACGAACGCATATTGTGAAACCGTATCTGGACTTCAGATCAACGGTTCGGGTAGAAGAATATTTAATTATTGCCCCAGCCTGCTTGTAAAGTGGAGTCTTTTGAGCGATAGAAAAGTGGTGAAAAAGCGTTTTAGCATGTATTCAATCACAGTTATGTCACATTTGAAACATTCGCTGTTGAATAGTCTGAAATAAGAGAAATAATACCGGACATGTAAAAAGGAGACTGGGTAGATAGGCGAGTTTCTTGTTTCATGCCATTTCAATACAGGAAACTATTTCTCTCACTTCACCCACAGTCACCTCTGAAAAGTCATGTAATTTGGCAATTGTGATCTTGGTCTTGCGTACAAAGTCTTTTCCAACTTTTGAAGACCATTATGGCGTATTTGGTCTTGGTCCTGCTAGTCTAGGAATGGTCTTGGTCTTGCGAAAAAGCAAGAATAATCAAGAGCTTCATTAAATACAACACGACAAACTGATGAGGAAAAAATTACAGAGCCAAACAAATCCCAACCAAACAATAACAGCTTAAGTCTTTTGAACTCCAGCAGTAGGTTTTGGAATGTTTGTTTCATAATATTCCATTTATTCCAATTCTCGTGTGATATTGCTACTAAAACACTTTGTAACCATAGTAGCATTCCCTTTCACATAACTATTGGCAGAACTGATAGCCTTTCAGATGAGTTGAGGCAAAAAACGTTTTAAATACAAATAATTCACATTTTCAATTGAGAAGTTATTTGCGTACACGGTGTCTGAGAATCACAACGGACATTTATTTGGTCATCGGAACGTGTCGTGAATATTGAGAACATACACTTTGATTACGCAAGTTCACGTAAGCTGATAATTAGCGAACTATATTTCCAATAATGATTGAATAAAACTCGAAGTCGAACACTATTTATATATTACACAGAACTCTTTTTTATATTTTATGGCTAGAGATGGACAATACAATTTATTTACACAGAACTACAACTTAATGATTAAACATGTAAACGTTTCGTTTGGTTGCGGAAATTTGCTACTTTCGATTTGCTATGACCGATATACTGGCGAACTACACCACTAGAGTTACTTTTGTGAAAATTACCGCGTGACAACTGGAGCTAGAACTCAACGTTGGAGCTGAACTGAGTTACTTAAAGTGACATTAACAACTGAACTTTTAAATTGATATTTTCTCGTAAGAAAGCTCGCATCAACCATAAAACTATTGAGATTGGCAATGTTCTCACGATTTTGGAAAACGACGGTATTATGACAACCTTCCTTCTGAGAAAGGTCTTAAGTGCACCAATATAGTTATTAAATTCTTAACTTCTAAGAGTCTTTTTGTGACGGGTCAAATTGGTTGAAGCCGAAGTTTATTTCATATAAACAAGGGATTAACTTCTGAGAGTACTTTTACGACGGGTCATATTGGTTGACGCCAAAGTCTATTTTGTATAAACAAGGGATAACTTTTCTCACGCAGTACAAAGGTTGTAAAATTTGCCTAATACAAATTTATCGGTGAGAAAAATGTGTTTTCGAACATACTGCCCGCGACAACCAGTTTACTAAAATTAACATATTATTTACAACTTAACAAATTATAAAAACTACTGTACAAGAGTCGGATGAGAATAAAAGGGGTCAGTCTTTTGCATAAACTGGTAATACCGATATTTTTGTGATGGGCCAAGTGTACTGACTTTCGCTAGTTTTAGGTAATGCGAACCACACGAACCCGGCCATCCTTACCAGGAATCGTTTCAATAACACGAGCTAGAGGCCAATTGAGTGGATGGGACAACTCATCTTTTACTAAGACCAGATCATTAGTTCTAATGTTATCAGTGGGCCTGAACCATTTGGGTCTATTTTGGAGACGATTGAGATAATCAATCGACCATCTTTTCCAAAACTGTTGCTGAATCTGTGTGCACCTTTGCCAGAACGATAAAGTGTTTTCTACTCGACTAGATAATATGTCTTTGTCAGGGTATGCCGTTAAAGGGGAGCCTATCAGAAAATGGCCAGGAGTGAGGGAATTGAATACATTGGGATCATTCGACAAGGGGTACAGGGGTCTAGAGTTGAGTATGGCTTCTATTTGCGTAAGGATCGTAGTGAATTGCTCAAAAGTGGTCGTTAGAGGTCGTTAAAGTTATCGCGCGACGAAATATAAATTCTTAAGTGAATAAAATTATAAAAAAGGATGACTTTTTATCAGTCATCAACAACGCCGACGGAACCGGCATTAATGCAAACCAATCAGGAAAATTACCAACTGTTGTATGATAGTTGGAAATCATCTGAACAAGAAAAAAGCAATGCCATATACAAGGTGGCTCAGCTAGAAACTCAATTGGAGAATATACATAAAATGTATGAAGAACTGAGCAAGAAATACTCAGAGATAGAAAATAAACTGTCTAACAACAACAAAGATATAGTGACAGTTGAATACCATACCGATGAACAGGATCTAGCACGTGAGACAGGGTGGATTCGTGCAAAAACTAGGAAGAAGAGAAAAATGGATACTTCGCTCACACCACCACAACAACCACAACAACAAACCAATAGGCCTAACGTAGAGAAGCCTAAAAAAATACAAGCACCTCCGCCTATCATAGTGGACAACATTAATAATTTTAATGAACTACACGCTGTCGTGAGCCAACTTCCAGACGCCCAGATTAAAGTCATTCATGATAAAAATATTAAAATAAATCTACAGGATGAGACAAACTATAGAATGCTTACTGCAACACTAACCGAGAAAGAATATTCTTGGCATTTCTATGAGAATAAGTAGAATAGGCCAATTAAAGTTATGGCCAACAAACTGTATCATTCCATAGAACCAGAAAAAATAGTCCAGGAAATGAGAAAACGTGGCTACAAAATTATCGAAGCCACTCCTAAATTAAAATATAAAACAAAACAACCTCTAAACATGTTCATGCTTTCATTCAGGCATGACGAGAGTATTGACAAGATTTACGGAATAACTGATATATTGGGGATCAGGATTGAAATTCTGCCATTGAAAAAGTCCAGACTTGTGCCACAGTGCAAAAAATGCCAAGCATATGGGCATACACAAAAATATTGTGCTATGGAGCCACGCTGTGTCAGATGTACTGGTAAACATCTAACAGTGGAATGTCAGAAACCAAAGACTGACAAACCAAAATGTGTTCATTGCGGAGAAGGGCATCCAGCTAACTACAGAGGATACATAGTTGCAAAAGAAATGCAAAAATTAAAAGATAAACGCACTAAGAAATTAGAGCTTCCTAAACAACCACAGAGGAATAACAAACAAGTACCAGTAGCCAACACAAGTGCAGAAAAAAGAGCCTACAGTCAAGCAGTTACTGGTGAGTTTGAAAACACTAATGATAAAAATCGAACTCAAAAGCAAGAAGAAAACGTTTCCATCCAAAACTCTCTTCAACAAATAATGGAGAAATTAATAAAAATGGATAAACGTATTAGCAGACTTGAATATAGTGCTAAAGGAGCTATTCCCAAAAATCGCAATGTCAAGTAATCTTAGAATTATGGAATGGAATGCGAATGGAATCATGAATCATCAACAAGAATTACAAGCTGTCCTAGATATAGAAAATATTGATATATGTCTTATTTCTGAGACACATTTTACTACTCAATCATTCATAAAATTTAAGGGATATAAAGTATACCACACTATACATCCCGAAAATGCAGCCAAAGGTGGTAGTGCCATTATAATCAAAGACTCAATTAAACACCATCAAGAAATGGGCTACAAAACAGAACAGTTCCAAGCTGCCACTGTCAACGTGAAAACTAAAACATATGAGATTATTATCTCTGCAGTTTACTGTCCGCCTAGACATGCTCTCAAGATATTAATGCCAAGCATATTCAATGGGGATCTAGATTAACAAATACAAAAGGAAAAGAACTTTTACAGGCAGTTAATCAACTAAAATGCGATACAATATCTACTGGTAAGCCGACATATTGGCCTACAGACCCCAATAAAATCCCAGATTTACTCGATTTCTCTACAACGCGAAATGTGTCTGTAAATTATATGCATGTAGAAGAGGGTTGGGATATGAACTCCGATCATTCACCCATTCTCCTCACCCTGAGTGACAACGTTATACAAAAGGAAGTAGCTCCTAAATTGACTAATAGACTGACTGACTGGCAGAGCTTCAAAGTTCAACTCGAGGAAGCTATCGATTTGTCAGTCTCATTAAGGAACGAAGATCAGCTAGACAATGAAGCAGAAGTATTTGTTAATAATATCCAGCAGGCTTCCTGGGATAATACCCCTAATATTATCCCACGAACCAAAGGCAATAATTACCCTAAAGAAATTAGAGATTTAATTTCTGAAAAAAGAAGTTTCCGAAGAATTTGGCACCAGTCTAGATCACCAGCTGATAAAACTATATTAAATAACGCCACACAACAACTTAAGAGAGAGATACAAAAAATTAAAGATAACTCTATTAGTGACTACCTAAATGAACTTTCAAATGACAGT
>CAJUYH010002357.1:0-40516 GCA_910591685.1 Galerucella tenella | reverse complement strand
ATCTTCACAGTACAAGGCAATTAAATTCAAACCTTGGAGCTATACTAAACTATATGCAAGTACTAAACAAAGAACTTATCAGTCTAAGAATTGCTACTGAACCTAACAAAAACCAGTTGTATTCTCTTCAAGCATAGTCGTAAAAAACAGAAATATCCTGAAGATATCTCCATTTGGTTTAATATTAGATGAACACCCTAATTAGATAGAGCATGTATCTTATCTCTGCAGTAAACTTAGTAAGGCATGTTCTGCTTTAAAACAAATAAAAAATTTGGTTGATCAGAGATATCTAATTTGTGCATACTATGGTTTATTCAATTCCTTGATGTCTTACGGAATTATATTTTGGGGTTGTTCACACAGTAATGAAGTCTTCGTTTTCCAAAAAAGAGCAGTACTAATGTTGGGTAATTTAAAATTCAGTATTTTTTATTAATGTCTGAAAGAACATAATCACAAAACAAGATTTCGTGATAATTTTATTATACCTGTACATAGAACTGCTTGCTTTTACAATTGTATAAAATTTTATAACATGTTACCAATGGACTTGAAAAATATAAAAAACACAGTAACATTCAAAAAGAAAATAAAGCAAATTCTAGTTTCTATAGAGCCATATTGCTTGGATGACATAAATGAAGCCAATATCCGCAAACACTACAAAACATGTTAAGTACCTACTTGGGTATTGTTGTTGATTGTACGGTTCTTATATGTTTTCAATATTTTTATTTGATTGTTCATATTATGTACTGAATTTTGAATTTTTTATTTTTGAATTAAACTTACCTGTTCTAAGCTACATTGTCCTAGTGAATAATCTTCTATATTGAGGTCACCTCGTTTCGCCTCTTCTAATATACCGAACATCTTCGACCACGGTACTGACTTATCGGTAATATAATAATTAAGTAACTCCTGGTGCTTTTCTCTGAGTTGGGCACCGGGAAAGTTATGTTGAATAAAATTTTCTATCGATTCAGTATCGGAAACCAATTGATGTGTATTTTCCGAAACTTTTTTTAATTTTATAGTTAACGTATAACCCTCAGTAAATTTATTTTTTAAATGTTGAGTAGAACCGAGACATTTAAAATTGCCGTTAACCATAATGGCCAGTCGAGTACAAAGGGCTTCGCATTCTTCCATACTGTGCGAGGTTAATACTATACATTTACCCCTGTCGCGGATTTTACAGAGAGCGTTCCAGAGATACCGTTTAGTTCCTGGATCCATACCGGTCGTTGGCTCATCTAAATACAACAAGGGAGGATCTCCAATCAAAGAAATCGCGGTACTTAATTTCCTCTTATTTCCACCGCTCAATTCCTTCACTTTTTTATTTAAATGCCTGTGGAAATCGAATTCTTTGGATAGATAATCCGCAATTTTGTAAGTATCTTTAAAATTAACTCCTCTCAACAAAGCAAACATTATAATCGACTCTTCAGCTGTCATATCATCCAGAAGGGCATCGAATTGGGGGCAGTAACCGATAATACGTTGAACTTCTTTCAATTGATGCTTAATACTGTAACCATTTACCTGAAAAAAATATCATTTGTATATTCAGTATTTTCACTGGAAAAGTAACATCTAATGCATCCTCCCAGTACACACTGGAATGGAAGGAAAAGAGTGAAGCGTGGAGAGTGGAGCGATTTTAGATATGAAAACAGACTATATGGCCACTACACTTCTCCCCAGACCCAAATATGAGGTAGAAATACCTCACAGAGGGACTGGCAAGACCCAAGCAAACTGAAGTTTCGCCGAGGAGAGACCTGGTACACAGAAATGAGAAACATAAGATGCTCCTTCTCACTAGGAGAACATACCTCTGTATTTCAGGCAGAGGTTTATGCTATCCTAGAATGTGTCAGAATTAACAAACATAGGACTGACACTCATGAGATAAACATACTAACTGACAGCCAGGCAGCCCTTGCAGCTTTAAACAGCCGCAAGGTAACATCCAGACTGGTAGAAGAATGCCAGAAAGTACTAAATGAACTAGCAGACCACATTAAAGTAAGATTAGTGTGTGTGCCGGGACATAACGGTATTTCTGTAAATGAACAAGCTGATGAACTCGCGAGAAGAGGTTCAGCAACAGCATATGTTGGACCAGAACCAGCTCTTGGAACCACAAAGAAGTTAGTCCGAGGGCAAATACAAAAATGGGTACAAAGCAAACATAGACTTCAGTGGAGGAACACTCCAGAGCAGGTACACAGTAAAACCTTCATAGGTGACACATGTGTAAAACGGGACGAAGAACTACTGAATATCAGTAGGAATAAGCTAAGA
Organism: Galerucella tenella; assembly: GCA_910591685.1. Lineage (NCBI taxonomy): Eukaryota > Metazoa > Arthropoda > Insecta > Coleoptera > Chrysomelidae > Galerucella > Galerucella tenella. The sequence goes on along the minus strand of CAJUYH010002357.1, from coordinate 38,200 downwards.
ATTATTACAGGTTATCTAACGGGTCATACCCCGGTAAAAGATCACCTGCATAAAATAGGGTTATATAACGGGGACCTCAGCTGCAGACTTTGTGGCATGGAGACCGAGAAACGTAACCCATATCTTATCTGATTGTGAGGCACTGGACTCGAGGAGACAAACAATCTTCGGAAAAGCCAATGTGCCACCTGAAGCATTTGGCACACATCCAATGGACCTATATCGTCTACTCGAAGGTACGGGGGGGATAACTGGATGGGTGGTGGACTAAATGTGGGAGTAGAGTACAATAAGTCAATAGGCTGCAGTGCTCCTGGTATCAGAACAGCTTCCAAAACACAAAAAAAATGGAAAAGAGATAGCAGATGAGTTGGCTTTTTTACTTTCAGCTGTTCAGTTAGTGGGACCTATGAGCTGAAGGTCTACTTTTCTCTGATAGTTTTCCCAAGAACTAAGTAATAACAACTATTACTCACCCAACCGTCTCCATAAGAAATATTCTCATCCCCTGTCATCATCTTAAATGTTGACGTTTTGCCAGCTCCATTTATTCCCAACAATCCAAAACACTCGAACTTCCGTATTCCTAGACACAGTCCATTGACAGCCAAAAAGTTTTTATAATACTTGGTAAAATCTTTTATTGCCAAAGTATAATTTTGCTTAATTGCAATCTCGGTAGCAACATGTATCCGTTCTTTTTCTTCGATAACGTCAGCATCTTCATTTGGTACTGATTCGGGTCGTTTTGCAAAATATCTTTGGGAAATATAGTGAGTTATTTGAGAAAATAGTTTGTACTCGACGGCAATTAAAGTTGCAAAAAGAAACAATCCAGTTAGGAAGGAGTATAATAAGTTTCTTCCAATGCCTGGAGCTTTCCATTTCCAATAATGTAGGTCTGAATCTAAAATATACAGAGTAAGTCTTTCAAATATAATTTTTTCAATTATTTAGTACCTGCACATATATCTCGAATTCTTTCGTTCAATGATGCCGTACACATTTCTCTGGAAATATGTTGCTCTTCGCACGTTTTGAAAATTGTCGTGCATATGGAATTGAACATATAAACTTTGAAGCTGTCATTGATTCCTGTCGCTAAAGAATAATGGGGGAATACCAAAAAAATCCAGTGTAAACTGTTACCGACGTGTTCTAAATCAAGTCCTGGACTTTGTAATACTTGAACGACCAGAAAAGCGGCATTTCCTGGAATAAATATTAATCGAAAGTAAGTTTGGAGAGTCGTTGAATTAAAATTTCTTACCGCCAAAAATACTGATAAGTGTCATCCTCGTGTATCCTGTTGAAGGGACTTCGAAGAAATACGAAGCTAAGTAGAATAAGGGTAAAAAGGCCCATGCAAAATAAAATAAAATGAGAAACATTCGACCTGAAACAGACCAAAAAATATATTACAGTAATATGCGAGAATTACCAGAAAAAAAGCTGTAACACAACAACTGTCCACAAACAAAAAAACAAAAATACTTCCCAAGCCCTCCCTGAAGTCTTTTTAAATCACTACATATCTGCCACTTGTAGCGGTTGTAGTTTATTTGATCTAAAAGTAAGCGCATATTTTCTTGTATGTATGTATTTTGGGGTGGCATTGGGGTGCTGTGCTGTAGGATTCTAAAGTGCTGTGCAGTTGGAAAGTATGTGGATGGAGGTTTCTTCTTCCATGCCACAAAATCTGCATTCTTCCTCCACTATTTTGAGCTTTTTCAGGTGCCCATTCAGGCGACAATGTCCCGTTAGGATCCCTGTTCAAACTCTTAGCGCAGTTTTACTTTGACTTACGCATTCATTTGATCTCAACAGGTTGTAGTCACCCAGAAGAGTCTTTGATTGTATAAGCCCTACTAGATCTTTCCAATGATCAGATCTTCTCTTATTCTCTGATTTACCTATTTCTTCCAATATTACATTGGGTCTGATTCCGCAAAAGGGTTCAGACCCCCCAGAAAGGAATTTCAGTCCCCCTCTTTGCCAGTTCATCTGCTATTTAATTTCCTTCTATTCCAGTGTGTCCTGGAATCCATAGTAAGGTGACTATATTGTTCTCGTCTAGTTCATTGAGTTTGTCTAGGCATTCCCACACCATTTTGGAACTGATTACACAAGAGCTCAGTGCTTTAATGGCTGCTTGACTATCCGACATTATAATAATCCTTTGTCTTCTGTATCCTTTATCAATATTGAACTGGGCGCACTTTCTTATGGCGTGGATTTCCGATTGAAAGATACTTGGGGTTTTTTCCAAGCTTTCAGAGTGTTTGGTTCCTGGCCCGAACACTCCTTTTCTTAGGTTTCTTCCATTGTCTCTTAATGTTCAACTGGTATAGATGGTTTTAAATTCGCCCTATATAATAACCATAGAGGTTGAGCACGATCTTGAGTATTCCTTTTATGATACTTTTTCCACGTAAAATGCGTCAAAAACGAAATCTCAAGTTAATGCTTATCTTTGGGCATAAAATTCATACAAATTCCCAACTTTCTCCTTAAAAAATATCTAAGTAAACACTGATCTCAACTTACCAATATCTTCAGGTGATTTGAATCCGTTTTCTTGAAATATAACCATAGTAATCATCAGAATGCAAATAGTGAACAGATAAGTTAACATATCGCAAAACGCCGACGTTATCCAAAATATATAAACTTTAACACCCGATACAAATTGTAAATGTTTCGACTTGCAATAATTCTCTCTTACAACAAACAATACGTAGAAAGATGCCACGAAAGACATACTGAAAGCGATATTAAACGCCAACTGAAACCCGGTGTTCTGGCCGTTTAATAGTTGTGTAACTTGGGTTTCTGGGCTGTATGCCAGAGGTCTGTTTGTGAACTCAATTGTGCAATCGTCGCATTTTCCTATTTTTCGGTAAATACTGTTCAATATTAGCGATAGAGATATGCCGGGAGTATGGTAGGGATCGTTGTTAAACCAAGCTGTCAAATTTGGTAGACTGAATGGTAGAGTAGAAACATCTGTCATACCAAACGTTGCTGCTGCTACGTATTTTCTTCGGACTAGTATTGGATGAAGCTTTGTCTAAAACATTAAAAGAACATTCATTTAATAAAAAAATTAATTTTACCAGTCCCCTCAATTACTTAAACCTAACCCGCCTTTGAGAAATTACGACTCATCTATAACAATAATCAATAAATTCCCTGTTCGTCATTTTCCAACTTATGACGTAAAAAAGGTCCAACTTGGGCAGGATGCAGATATGCAAGTCGTCTGGTAGTTTGTCGCTCTCTGTTATTTAACTAAATCTAACCAAAAGGAGAAATCTTCTCACCAAACTCTACTTTCCAATCCAGAATGTGTCAGTAGAAGACCCACTGATACACCTTATATGTATTTCCCATTCTTCCATTCTACAGAATCAACAGACTTTTCTGCAACCCACTTTGTGGACAAAATGTCCCTTACATCCGCCAGTTGATTCACCCTCTTTTCTTAACATCATGATACCAGTAAGATTTGCTATTAAAGATTTATCCACTGAGCTGGCTAGCTAGATCTGGATAGGATATCTAAACCATTCAAAACTTTGTAGAGTTGCAACCAAATACTTGAAGTTGAATCACATTTATTTTAATCAATCGCATTGGTCAATAAATTTGTTATCCTTCAGCAGGATAGTCTTCTTCCTATCCCCACAAAAATAGAGGGAATAATTAAGAAACAAACACCTCCTTACTTCTTAGTATATATATTATCAAAAACCCAATTACCATAGTATATGGTGTAGGGTATACTTTTACAATTATACTTATTCCAACTAGGTACATCGCATTATGCTTAAGACATATATATCCATTTTTTCATCGATGCTCCGGTCCAGATAGAATTTTATTCATGTACAAATTTTGCCCATTGTTTTTTATCCCTTGCCATTGTTTTTGCTTCTGTCCATGTTTTACCTTTTTCTTGCAGTATGCCTACCATAACACCATCCCATGTTTGTTTTGGTCTTCCTTTTTCCGTTCTTTTTTGTATTTTTGATTGCCATACTTTTTTAACTGGTCTTGTATCGTTCATTCTTTGTAAATGTCCCCACCAGCTTAATTGTCTCTTTTCAATAAATTTGAGTGTTGATTCTATTTCAAGGTCTTCTCTTATTTTCGTATTTCTTATTTTATCTTTCTTTGTGACTCCTTTAACTCGCCTAAGATACTTCATCTCAACTGCTTGTATTCGACTCTTTTGTCTCTTTGTTAATACCCAGGATTCACATCCGAATGTTAATATTGGCCGGTAAATTGTTTTGAATACATTTAACTTTGTTTTCTTGGAAATTTCTTTTTTATTTATAAATGTCGAATTCATCGTGTGGTAAAGTTTCATCGTTTTTTGTACTCTATTGGTAATTTCGACTTCCTGCGTTCCATTTTCTTCTATTTCTACTCCCAAGTATTTATATCTTCCAACTTGCTCAATTTTTATTCCATCTAACTGTATATTTAAATGTTTTTGTTTCGGTCCTATAATCATAACTTTGGTTTTACTTTGGTTAACTGTCATTCCAAATTCTTCAGATACCGTGGCTCCATATTTCCATATTCTTTTGTAAATCCTTCTCTTTCCCTGCCATAATTATTAAATCATCTGCAAAAGCTGCTTCTGATATATCCACTCTTCCTAAATGTCTGTATCCAACGTGTAGTTTTGCCATTTTGGTTGACGATTTTTTAACTATTTCATCAATAAAAATTGTAAATAATAATGGACTTAGTCCCCCTCCTTGCCTTAATCCTTCTTGTGTTGAAAATGGTTCTGATGTTTTATTTTTGTATATTACACAATTTCTATTATTTTTGTAAATGTTTTTGATTATGTCTATTATTTTGTAGTTTACTCCCCTTCCTTCTAGTACTTTCCATAACTACTTTTTTCCAGTATTTTCATTCTATTTGTTTCTTTATCCCATCTCCATTCTTGTCCATTTACTGTTACCTTATTGTATCCTATTTTCACGTCTTTTCCCTTTTGGCTTTCTATTTTTGCAAACATCCTTATCTCTTTTTGTTTTTCTCTTTCCTTTTTGGTCATATCATTATTTATAAAAACTCTTTCTTCTTTCCTCTCCTTCAATTTTGCTTTATTCGACATAATTTTTTCTTCATCAACTTCATTTTGACATTCCACTATATACATTTTCTCCCCTATCTTGTTAACTGCCTTAGGCTCGATATTTATTTTTAATTGTTGACTCACAAAGTTTCTGACATTTTCTACCAATTTCGACGGCTCATTAGTATCAAGTTTTAATCCATTTATCATCACATTATTCTTTCTTTATCTATGATTTCCATTGTTTTTTCAATCTCTTCCATTTCTGTATACATTTCTGCATTTTCTTTTTTGATTGCTTGGTTTTCTTTTCTCAATACTTCGTTTTCAACTTTCAACTTTAATATTTCCTCATTAAACAGAGCCTGTTGATCTTTGGTTTCTTTGATCTCGTTTTTAATAAGTTGTTGTTCCCATTTCATATCCTTTTGATCTGCAGACATTTCCTTCATTAACGCTATGATTTGGTCTAACTTTTCATCTTTTTTACTTTTAGGTGGGGTTCTGCTAGTCCTCTTGCTACTTTCAAATAAACCATCCATTTTTCTTTTCTTTGAATCTTCTGTTGAATAATCATCACTATCCATTTTGTTTATATTTTGTATTCAATTACTATTTAATTATATTATTTTCGTGGTAGCGTAAGACCAAGATACCCAGATCTACTCTTCGGAGATACTTGATCTATCCAGCCACTTATTATATATATATCTAATTTCTTTCTCTATTTTTTAAATTTGACAACGTCGCAAATTAAATCGTTTTGGACTCTCCTTAAATCAATTGCTTTTTATTTTAATAACCTAACACTAACCTATTTATTTAATTGTTTTCACTAAATCTAACGTTTTTCTTAGTTTGTTTTTTATGTAGCACTACGTATTTTACTTTTTGTTGACACAATTCAAATTCTAGTTGATTAATTTTCGCTGCACTTTCCGATATATCGAATTAAATGCAGGCGAATTTTATAAAAAAAAACTTCTTAGTAATCAGAAAATTGGGGACATGCCACAAGATGGTATGATGGAAAAGAATAACTTGTTAAAGAAATGCCATTCAATGGTACACAGACGACAGGAGTGAGGAGTGTACGGGCCATCAGGAACCAAACTCTTTGAAATCGTGGGAAAAACCACAAGTATATTTCAAGTGGAGATTCACGCTATAAAAAAGTGCGCCCAGTTCAAAGGATTATCATAATGTCGGATAGTCAAGCAACCACTAAGGGCCAGTTGTATGAAGCATAGTTAACCTAATGTCTATGGTTAAGCCACAATCACAGCTATTTAAATGTTGTACGTAACGTAATCAAGAATTATTTTGGTTAACTCATGAGTTAACTATGCAATTTACTGAACCACCAAAAATGGTGGTTTAACTAAAGTTCATTGAATAAACTTCAAATTCTGATGTGACATAAAGGTGGGATTATACAGCAAATAACATAAAATAAGGAGCTAATTTTTTTTCCTTCAGTTAGATGGCTTTGGCAAAAACCAATTAGCCAGATCAATTTTTAGTTATTTACGTCTTAAAATTTATTGTTAGTTTTAACAGCATTCACATCGTTTTGTTAATGGTTAGTATTGTGTGTCTGTAGTTGCTCTGTATAATGAAACTTTTTTTTCTTTTTAAATTTCTACTTTTTTTTCATTTTTTTTTATATAATTTTTTTTATTCATTATTAAAATAAATTAAGAAATAAGGACAAAAAACATTGGTTTATACAGATGACTAAAGTCAAATAAGAAATAAGAGTAAGCCAATCAAATTGCAGCTTTTTTGACAATGACTGTTTGTGTTTTGTGCAAGCAATTTTTTGTCGAACTTTAAAACGTCTATTTGTTGTTCTATGTAATAAAGCCGCAGTGCCAGCGGATGGGTAATCTGTGGTGTCTGCCATCAACAACAGCATCGCCCCCATCTTCAATATTTCTATCATCCATCTATTTCAATCAAAGTAAACAAATAAATATAATATTTTTAGGTTAGATAAGAATAATTAGAAACTCGGAGCATTTAGAACAGAAATATCTGGGTCATGCACATTATCGGTTTCCATTATGTTTCCAAACAAATTAAAATAAAATAAGACAAAAAGATAAAAGTTGGCCATCTTTTGTACTAATTCTTATTTCCTATTTTACCTTATTTCTTGTATAAACGATTACACAGAGATGCGTATGCTCATCTTTATTATTTTAATTTATTTTATTCCTTATTTTATTTTATTTGCTGTATAATCCCACCTTAACTTACAATTGACTGTCATATACTATAATTTCACAACTTTTTATTGTTTACAATGGAAAACGTGGATTATTTTGAAGAGTTAACGGATGATGAGGATTTTCTAGAAATGATAAGAGAAGTAGAAGAAGGTTCATTTACTTATTTGTATACGACTTTTATATCTTATTGAGATTTTATGCAGGGTTTTAGGTTAAAGGAGAAACGCTAGCATATAAAATCAGTTTTTTGATAGATTCAGAATATCAAAAGGCTCTGCAATTTAATTTTTTTATATGGACCACCGCCAGTGCCTTGAGCATAACATTTTTCGTCAGCATACTTTTTCTTGACTATTTTTTTAATATTACTATATTTATTTAACAGCACGTCACTTGTTCGGTGTGTAGTTGCACTGATAAAATTGAATTCTTCAGCCAACTGAAGCCACAAATTTTTCTTAAATTTTTCTTATGCCGAGAACTTTCTGCATCCGTTTTCTTACACTCTATAACGTTTTCATACTTAGCAACTAGAGAAATCAGCGTCGATTCTTCAGATGCACTGAAATTTGGAGTACCTACGCTTGTTTTCTTTATCTGCCATCTTTCCACTTCCAAAATGATATTTAACGCCAAGCACGCTTTTTATCATTGACTGTCATTGATTAGCGATTTCACAGTATACAAAAACTGTGACGATTTTTCAAGTTAGTACCAACAATATTGATAAAATTCTTGAATGTTACTAGAGATTCGGATAACCAACATAAAAATATTGATTTGACTGTGGTTCAACTGATCACAACACGAACATCTTTCGTACAACGATTGATTGATTTGACTATGGTCAACATGTGAACCTGGTTCAGCTGATCATTTGTTTTTTTTACATTTTTGAAAAACCGTACACACCATACCTACCGCTAAAATGGTTTTTTACCATACGAGCTTTTCTTTTCGAAATTACTTTATCTTTCGATTTTGATAGGTCTCGACGGCGCTCGAGAATGTCGCCATTTAGCGACCTCGCCTCCCTAACTATGCCTTTTCCTTTCCAGCTAAGCTAGCACAATCAGTTTTTTTAGAGTTTAGAGTTTTATTTTGTTTTCTATTTTCCTAAGAAATAATGAACTTCAATGAAATAAAATCTATTATAAAAATTGAAAATAAGAATCTAAAATTATCTATTAAATAACTAGCTTGAAAAATAAACTTACGCAGCAAATAAGAAATATATATGAACAGTAAAGAACTAAACTGAGAATAAAATACATGCAAAGGGGTTATAACAGGAACTGAACACAAATTCGAATATGAATACAATGCAACAGATGTTAGAAGAACGTTAAAGGACGTTCATAAATCACAATTGTTAACCAAACGCAACCAAAAGTTCCTAATAATAACATTGATGCCAAACTTTCTTCACTCAAATTGAAGTATTACTTGAGTAATGATTGTGGATATGAAAAGTCGCCTCGAACTAAACTCAAACTAAGTTGAGTTTGAGTATGAGTGACCCTATGAATTTCACCCTAAAGCACTGAGTTCTTGTGTAATCAGTTCCAAATCTTTCCATGTAACTTGTTAAACAGCAATTTGAAATTTAATAATCTATTTACCACTTACCACTGTCAACAACGTCTCCGTAATATTTTCCACAGTGTTAACTGAATATCCGTAATCTTTCAATACATTTGTATAATACTGGGCGTAGCTCGAATTACTTTTCTCCATAAGCGTCACAGGATTTTCGAATTTATTCAAAGTTAATGGCATAGCCGGAAGAGGTCCGGTCATTTTGTGACTACGATTCACCACGAAAGCTATTATTAAAAATAATGTCGGCATCGCTACTTGTATCGCTAAAAGTATCCAAGAACGATATGTCGAAACAAATTTCTTCATCAACATCGCTAAAATTTGATTAATTAATAAAGCAATTCCTCCGGAGTATGTAGGAGCCATGGACACGTGAGCTATAAGGAAAGAATTTTTTAAATCGTTGCAAGAAGAATGTTAACAGAAGGAACCTACCTGTGTTGGTTTTCTTAGTTCCATTTTTAACCGGGAAAAAACCGTTTTGAGAACTTCCATTAGGTATTCCGTTCCCATTTGCAGCTTCATACATTTCTTCCTGACCGTGATCTGCTCCAACTCTAAAAAAAAGCAAATCATTATTATTGAAAAAGGGAATATCATCTAGGAATTTACAAAAATGAACTAGTAACTTCACCTACTTCATAAATACTTCTTCTAATGTTGTCAAAGAAATTCCATAACTTCTTATCCCCAATCGTTCAGACTCTGTTTCCAATTGTCGAAGCATCGGCTCAAAGACACGAACCTGGTCTTCAACTAGAAGATAGGTTAACTCTGAACCTACGTTACCGTAAATCTGGAAAATAAATTACTTTATTACCTACAAAGTAAAATATTTTTACCTGTACTTACCTCTATATCTGGTATAAACTGCCTTAATATTTGAGTAACTTTACTAGTATCACATTCTTGCGATTTATCCATAATAAGACTATATCCCGCGCCGTATTTTTTCTTCAGGAAAAAGCTTGAACCGCAACATTGTAACTCCCCACCAGCCATAATAGCTATTCGATCTCCTAGTAGATCTGCTTCGTCCATGAAGTGAGTCGTTAAAAGCATTGTCCGCCCTAAAATCACACTGGTTTAATTTATTTAACGTTAAATTAACAAAATTAAATTAACAAAAAATCACAGCTATCTACAGAAAGCAAAATTTTAATCTACAAGACCATATTAACACCTATATGGACATACGGTATTGGATTGTGGGGCTGCAGCAAATCATCTAACACCAAGATCCTGCAGTCCTTCCAATCTAAAACCCTCCGTCTACTAATAAATGCTCCATGGTATGTTTCAAATGACACTATACACAGAGATCTAAGAATACCATATAATATCAGAGACATCATCACAACTCGCTCAAATAAATACAGAAACCGATGCTCAGATCATAGCAATCAACTTATGAGTAACCTGTTCAACCCCCTACCAATAGAAGAAAGAAGACTAAAAAGAATTTGGCCCGAACATCTGGAAGATTCCAAATATATATATATATATACTGTAGTAGATTGTAAATTTGCAGTTGAATAAATAAAAAAAAATTACTCGGTATTAGGTGCTTACCTTCTTTTTGGGTTTGTAATAAATTCCACAGGGCTCTTCTGGCAGCAGGATCCATTCCTGCAGTCGGTTCATCTAGCATAACAACTTTTGAGTTTCCACAAAGTGCTATGCCTACACACAATTTCCTTTTCATTCCCCCCGACAAAGTCTTCGATTGTGAATTTTTCTGAAAAGATAAATATGACAGTTGATTAGATCAATTTTTGTCATGAAATAGCCGCCCCTCCAACATCCACACTTATTCCATCTAAACACATCTGGAATTAACCGCTTCGACCAGTCGCTTTTAAGATTTCTTAACGCTTACTGAAACTCAATCTGAGTAGATGTTCTAGGAGAGCTCTAGACCACTACATCAAAAAACCTCCGCTGGTGGCACTGAGTGTGAGGATGCTGGGTGATCGAGAGAGAGAGAGAGTATTCGAATCGACTACACTCAGCGCTACTAACGGTATTTACGGCCATTTTCATAACAAATGCTTAAAGTTCACTTAAGCTAAAGTGACTTTATCACTTTAAAGGCCCATCCCGCGCATTTTCATTGTAATTTTAAGGTGACGAGGTAATTAAAAAGTTCAACCTGTGATTATTCTTGTAAATAAAAGCAGTTACTACTTATCAAAGACACCAAATTAATAAAATTACGATATTAGAAAATAATTTATGTTTGTTTACAAAAATGATAGAATAAAATAGGGTTAGGCTACGTAAATTATTTTCTCCATGATAAAATGCGCATGGCACAATTCGGCACGCACCGAAAAAGCTTACAGCATGTCAGTACGAAATTGAATTGAGGATGCTTACGTTTAAACGTCATTGTCCCAGCACGCGTGCCGAAGTGCCACTTCGCCACTAAATTGATTGGGGATGGGGCTTAAAGTGTGATTTTACGTTTATCAAGAGAAGTTGGTATTAGTGACTATGACAGATTCGAGAATGTTTCAATTGAAATAGGGCTATGTTTATGTTATTATATTTTTATATTAGTTTCCATGCTTTCTTCTGATTTTTAACTAGAAATAAGTGTTATGGATGAAGTAAATAGATAAAGAGTTAGGGGTACAAATTTTACAACAGAAGAATTGAATTTGGTGAAAATAGCTGAAAAATATAAATCGATTATTGAGTGCAAAACCATTCAGGTTCATTCATTTCGATAGCCATATTATGGAGAACCGCTGTTGCTGCAATAGGCCTGATGACTGATTTTGAAAAACTGCTCCACGATGTTCTCACGTATATACTTTATCTACAACAAATGTTATTTTTGCAAGAAAAAATGTTTTTAAAGGAAAATTTCAACTTTTAAAAACACATTTCAAAATAAGCGCCAAAACGCTAGAATAGTAATGGCGTCTGTCTATGACATCATCAATTCGTAAATACCATTCATGGGTGATCTGTGTCGATAGGTTATCTATGATCTGTGTCAAAGTCAAACTTCAAACACTTGACAGCTTGCAAGCTAAAAGTTTATTTTGATACATAAACAGAATTTGAATCATTTTGTGCGATTAGTTATTATAGAGATTCTAATGTGTATCGATGGTGTGCGGTTCCACAATTTAATTCAATACAGATGTTCGGATCATAGATATTTGCGAAAGTACGACGTCACTCTCTAGTCTTTCTTGATTGGTGTTTAAGATGAGATGGCGGATGGTTGAATTTTGTGCTTATATTTTTACTAAAATAAGGGTAACAACACATGTAAAATGAAAATAAGTGATTTCTTCAGAATCTCTGTATCTTATATATAATGATATCAAATTAATAATTTAGTGGTTCTTAGTGACTGTCATCATGCCTATTATTGTCATTGCTGTATCCAGGTTAACCCTTATACCTAGGGATAGTATAGGAAAGCGTATTTTCTAGACACCATACTGTCTTTCTACTGTAAGTAGTAAGTAGTAGTAGTAGTAGTAAGTAGTTCTTATCAATGACTCATTGTATAGTCTTTCAGCCTCTGTATTTGTTTCCTGCAGATGAGTCAAGAGATATGGTTGAACTCCATATCCAGAATCTCCAATTAAATGGAACCTCCTAAATTGGCCTCCTTCAAAATTATTTTTCAATCCACTATTATTAAGAATAGTCTGATCATGAGCACTCCCTTGCCATCTCGCCACTATAGCAGGTTTGCTTAACCCGAATCTCTTTGGTAAAATTCTTCATACGACCAATTATCAAAATCTGTTATTCTCTGTATATATATTTTTCGTTTCCTAATGATGAATATTTCCTCATGACTGTCGCTCTCGTTGCTGCTATCCTCAAAGGCTGATGACTTGGTATCTATTTCCATCCCAAGAGAATTTGTCCACAATACTGACACAACGAACTGAAAACTGTCTTAAATTTTGAGGTTAAAGTCGCCTAAAGTCGCGATTGTGTCCACTTTAACTTGTCATAAAGACTGTTATGAAATCGATTTTTATTTAAAGTTTGCTTCAAAACTTAAAGTAGTGTTTGTTATGAAAACGGCCGTAAGTGGCATACATACCTAGTATATCTACACAAGACCTTCAATGTATATAAAGAGATAACTTACCTTGGGCTCCAGCTCCAATAATTGAACATATTTATCAATTTCACTAACAGTTTCTGTAGGAGATAACCCCTTAAGTTTACTAAAGAAATAAATGTGTTCGGCAACAGTAAGTTCATCAAAAATTATATTGTGTTGTGGACATAACCCCAAACTTTTCCTCACACCATCCATGTCCGTTCTAATATCATAGCCGCTTATTTTAGCGGTGCCGGAATTCGGTGTAATAATTCCCGTCAACATAGACATAGTAGTTGTTTTCCCAGCTCCGTTGTGACCCAGTAATACTGTTATTTGATCTTCGTACATATTAAGGGACAAATTCCTTACGGCTACTTTGGATTTAAATACTTTTTTCAGGTTACGAATTTGAATACCCGGTCTTAAATTATCTGGATCTTTTTCGAAAAATTCTCCTTGTGGAGATGTGTCGTTGAAGTCTTCCACTCCTGAAAGTATAAAATAAGCAACTGATATTTGATTATAGAGCTGGGGGATGAGAAGATTTGGATTGGCGTTCAAAAATATTGGGACTCACCTTTGTATCTAGGTTTTCCGCACCAAAATTGTAAGGTGAACGGAAAGTACCAGGGATGCGCCACGCCATATTCTCCAGGAAATACGGCTTCGATGTAGAGAGCGAAGAATAGATATATTACTGAGTCTATTATGAGCATAATCATTATATAACCTAAAGTTAGTGAATCATCTGGAGTGTTTGGAGTAAAAATGTTATGCCATTGAATACCTGAAAGTAAATTTTGGAAAATTATCATAGACAGCAGCATTTTATTAGGATTTGTTTACTCTGAGCTGTCAAAAATGACAGAGAGTATTTATTATACAATACTCAACATGTTTTGTGCTTAGTTTCAATCTTTAAGCCTAGCTGAACACGACCAATAGTTTGGTAGATTTTAACGTTAAAGTATTTGACAACTGACAATTGAAGCGCTGTCAAAAATGACAATACTCAACATGTTTTGTGCTTAGTTTCAATCGTTGAACACGACCAATTATTAGTTTGGTAGATTTTAATGAAGTATTTGACAACTGACAATTGAAAATTTAAACTTAAATTCATATAGTACCTTCGCCAGTTCCTTCGTACATCAAAATTACTTGAAATCCAAACGCCATCGCAGTATTGGAACCTAAACTTGCTGTTAGTTTTGTCGAAAGAGTTAAGGTGTCATATATTTCTTGCATAAATAAATAGGGTGCGTAAGAGACAAACCAAGCTAGGCCAGCTATTGTTGCTGCAGTGTTTGCTGAAAAAGAAAATTTTGATTTAAAGGTATATTTTGAACATAACTACATATATTTAAATATACTTTTTAGGGTCTGTACGCCACAATGACAAACACGGACCTCTTGTGACTATCTGTTACAGCTTCACCGTAGACCTAGACCGATTTCTTATGTGTGTTCAAGTGAATCCGAGAATGGTCCCGGTAGGTTGCGCTGCAATCGGGTTCATACTGAACTACTCTTAAGCGGTTGTACCGTTTAAATAATTTTGTGTGTTTGAGTGAGTAACTGGATGGATTAGGTTCACAATTAGTCCCGGTAGATTGCGATGCAATAGAGTTTATGCTGAACTTCTTATGAACAGTTATTAATGTTAAAATTTAGACTTATGAAGGAATTAAAATATCAAATAAGAAATTTAGTTCCAAAACAGCAGAATTAAAAAGTTTTTAATCAATCTGTATCTCTCTGTATCTGTAAGATTTTGAAGGGTGGGTGACCCCACAGCACTTAGGCCACAATTGGCCGATTGTGCATCCTTCTGAGGTTCAAACTTCATCCAGCCTACTTGTATGAAGTAGGCGATGTCGTCACCGGAAGTAAGCTCCCTCATGCTGGCTTGTGTTAGCCTGTACTCGCCGAATACTGAAAACCTAAATTGAGAGATTAATGTTACATTCACAAAGAATGTGTTCGACAGTCTCATCTTCCTGTTCACATCCTCTACAAAGTGAAGTGTCAGACAGATCCAGTCTGTACCATGTAGAGGTGTTTTCGTAGGTGTCAGTGACCGGTCAGAATACCCGAGGCTGTCCGAAGGTTCTGTCTGTTCATAGTCACGTATTTTTTGGATACTTTCCTGTCCGGATACTGCAGCAGTTCCTTGGCAAGCCTGCAACCTTCTGCATCGTCCCATCTCCCCTTAAACTTTTCAAGGGAGTGTTCCTTTATTAGGTCAATCATAGCCGACGCCGACAGACCAATGAAAGTGCCAGGTCCCAAGAGCTTTTGGGAGGCTGCTTTCCTGGCTAGTGAGTCGGCAATGTGGTTACTATTCGATCCAGCCTAGAGTTTAAATCAATTTTCACGAAGAAAACCGAGTGTTTCATATATTTTTTTTCTGAATTACCTTTATTAAACAATACACTTATTGCAAAACAAAATGTTATCGTAGCACAATTGTAAACCATCAAAAACAGCAATAAAACTAATGGATTGGCGTACGTGAAAACTGTGAATTCAGTATTCGTATACCATTTTACTTTTAACAGTATAACCATCAATATTGCCGATACCAGAAGGAAGGCGAAACATTTTACAAACCAAGCAGTCCAATGTAACCAATTCGGTAGACCCATTATCTTCATAGCTTCCTAAAAAATTATAATTTGTAATAAGCGTGTCGCTTGGTATTATATATTCTTATCCTATTGATAGCAAGAAACACTAAAGCCGCAATAAACCATAGGCGGGCATTGGAATTTAGGCTGGATAAAATAAATCAATTTAATGGGCGAATGCTACGATAATAGTACTTTCTAGTATGAATAGAAGAACTTACTAAATAATTAATTAAATTGAATAATCTAAGATCTTATTGTTACACAACCACACTGCGCCATCACGGCAAATTTATTACTTCTAAATATATTTCAATGGTAATGGTAATAGAGTGCTATTGTCCCCGCTACATGCGGTTCACTATGCAGGAAGAATCTAGCGAAAGTTGCTAAGTGAACACTTATTTGCATGAAGAAGCGCCTTTGAATCACCCTGAAGTGTTTCAGAAACGATTTTGAATTTATAAGGAGCTCTTCAGCCAGGGCCGTGCGGTACTATGAAGCAGGAAGGCGGCATTACACAAGGGCGGCATTTGGAAAGCAAACCGAAGAAATATTTATGCGAATGTTTTTTATTTAAAACTTAAACTTCCAACTTTTTATATCAAATATCAGAAAAGAACTTATGTTATTATAATAGGAAACATTATTTTTAAAGAATAGCTATATCATCAATACAAATCTGGGTCAATATTCAACCCATCGTGGTTTTTGCGGTACGATTTGAGAAATACATGTTTATTATCGGCAACAATAAGGTAGGTTGTCATCTTACATGATTTATGATTTCTCACAAAAATACGCCGCTTTTAATGTGGCATATTTTTAAATATTACATGGAAATTCTGCATCGGAGAGGAGTTCTCAAAAGAACAAAGAACTATGTCAATACTATAGTCACAGTCAGACTGTTGGCTTCACAATGTTTGGCTTTTCGCGAAACAACTGAACATTTGTTTCAACCGGATGATGGAAACTTTTTAAAAATGGTAGAGTTGCTTTCTGAGTTTGATCCAGTTATGGAAGAACATGTCGGAAGAATTCAACGAGAATATGATAAATGGTCTGTGACGTATTTAAGTAATAATATACAATAGTTATTTATGTACCAAGGCAGTAAAGTGATTCTTTATCTGAGTCTGAAATTATGAGACGAGCGAAGCGAGGCGAATAACAAGCGAGTCCGATAAAGACACTTTACTGACGTGGTGCATACAAAATTTTATCGCCAACTGCTCAGAATTCAGAATATTAAAAACTGAGGTAGGTATATTTCATTGCATTTTATTATGACAAAGTAAACAGCACATACAGTGTGTAAAAGCCAAATGGAATAAATTCATTATTTCGGTTACTGTACATATTTATAAAAAATCCCGAAACACGTCAAATTTAAATTATAACTTGACATTCTTTAACGTGAAAATGCAACCCCTACCTTCAACCCCCTTAGAATGACAGGTACAACCCCCAATTTTTTAAATGGGAAGTATAGGCTTGTGATATATCATTTGAAAGGTCTCTTCATTCTCTATTCAAAAATGTTATTGTTTTTAAATTTAATGCAAAAATTAACATAAAAAAAATTAATATCATCTTGTTACCGAAATTCGCTACAATACAATCAAAAACTAAAATGTAATGCAAAACGTAATAAAATGTAGAACACGAAAAAGAACTATGAATGTTAATGAAGTAGATGTTCAAAATGTTCTCCGCGAACGTCTTGGCAACATCCTAATCTCAAATAAAACTGTCTTCTAACATTATTTAACATATCAGGCGTGATCGACCTAATCGCAAGCGTTATTCGTTCTTTTAAGTCATTTAAATCAGAAGGTTTAGTTTTGTACACATGGCTCTTCACATATCCCCATAAAAAGAAATCTAATAATGTAAGATCAGGTGATCGCGCTGGCCATTCAATCGATCCTCGCCTCCCTATCCACCGATTGGGAAATATTGTATCGAGGTACTGCCGGACATTAAGTTGGTAATGTGGTGGTGCTCCATCCTGTTGAAACCATATCGTATTCGCTGGAACTTGAGGATTACCTGGATCAGGATATAAATTTGCCAACGTTGGAATGACATCATTTTGAAGTAGTGCCAAATAATTGTTGCCATTCAAGTTGCCCTCAATAAAAAAGGGACCAATTATATTGTTCCCTACAATCCCTGCCCAAACATTAACCTTTTGAGGGTATTGAGTGTGTTCTTCTCTCATCCAGTGAGGATTTTCCGTGGACCAGTAGCGGCAATTTTGCCGATTAGCATGACCGTTAAGTAAAAAAGTACACTCATCAGAAAACATAACGTCTTTTAATTGGATAATATTGTTATCCAACATGTCCATCATTTGCTCACAAAAAAAAGTTCTCCTATCAAAATCGTCTTCCATGAGCTCCTAAGTAGGTATCATCTTGTACGGATGCAATTTATTTTCTTTTAATATGTTTGCTATCGATGTATGGCTAGCATTGAATGTAGTGGATGCCTGTCTACTCGATGTATGTGGGTTTTCCTGAAACTCAAGCAACACATCTAATTTGAGTTCATCACTCAGTGCATTAGCAGCTGCTTTTTTTATCTGCCTTACATGACCAAACTCGCGAAACTGCTTTTCTATTTTACTTATTGTTCCTTGGGATATAGGCGGTAAATTAGGAAATTTCTCATGAAATAGGCGAGTTACTTCCTGTTGTGTTCGGATGTTATCTCCGTAACCAATCATTTGTAAAACTGTTATTTTATGCATTTCCGTTAATCTAACCATTTTTCAGAATTGAATTGAACAAACTTTATACTTAAATTACAACAATGACAACTTAAATAAAACAATTTACTACTGCTTGTTAAAATAGCGGTGCCACGGAAATTCTTTAAAGTTTTTTAATGGTTACCATCTAAAAACCACATTGCTACGGTTTTTGTTCACTTTCTCATTATCAAGACCTAAACGGGAAATAAGTTTTAAGTAATATTGTAATAAGTTCCGAGTATATTTTAGCGAATTTCGGTAACAACATGATATTAATTTTTTTTATGTTAATTTTTGCATTAAATTTAAAAACAATAACATTTTTGAATAGAGAATGAAGAGACCTTTCAAATGATATATCACAAGCCTATACTTCCCATTTAAAAAATTGGGGGTTGTACCTGTCATTCTAAGGGGGTTGAAGGTAGGGGTTGCATTTTCACGTTAAAGAATGTCAAGTTATAATTTAAATTTGACGTGTTTCGGGATTTTTTATAAATATGTACAGTAACCGAAATAATGAATTTATTCCATTTGGCTTTTACACACTGTATAGAACAAATCTACTTATTATTTGTTATATTTAAATTGAAGGTACACCCTGAAGCATTATAAAAATTAATACCTGAAAACAAAGGAGTTCAGACAATAATTTGTTAGAAATAAATCGCAATAGAACTATTATGGAGCCGTAATAAGGAGAAGCGTGACACTGACAGATGATGATTTTCGAGTAATGTCAAAGTCAAAATACTTTACCTGCCGCATATGTCACTTTACCTGCCGCAAATGCGGCAGATAAAGTAAAGGAAGATAAACTGTTTGTTTACTTCCGGAAATCAATCTGATAATTGACGGCTTTACTGACGGTTGGCGATAAAATAAATTAATCAACTTATTGGGTAGTGAAATTTAAAGAAAAATTGTAGAGATTACCAAAAGTGCCAAATACTTTTCCACAATCGCCGATTGTACCAGACGTGAGTCATATTAAATTAAATACTTTGTACCCAAATACAATTAAAGCTCTAAGGGTTTGATAACACTCCCTGGCTACGTTCATAAACTTACTCAGAGTAAGGATAGTTTACTCCGAAGCTTTCATAAATTTACTCTACCAGTATAGAGTATGCTTTTATAAACGTTCAGAAATCTACCCGGAGTAAACTCTGCTCTGCATACTCCGCTTTTTAATGGAGTATTATATACTCTGACAGTTATGACAGTTTGGCTTATACAGTAGCTCTGTTCAGATTACTGCTGGTTATTTTTATTGATAAATTGATAATATTTGATTTTGATACAGTCATATATCTATTAATAGATATATGGTTACAGTTGATTGCATTGCATATCAATAATGGACTACTCTGTGCTATAAATTGGAAAGGATACCATTATTCATAAAAATAAAGGTAGGTACCTACCTATGCTGTAATATAATACTTTGAAATTTATTAATCATTAATCATTATTCAACATGAGTTCCCAACATTGTGTTATGATATTAATATTCAACTCATCCATGGTTTAATCAAGATCCATGAACGGTTACTTCGAGTAACCAACAAACATACTTTTATAATCACGTGATCATACTCTTCTCTACTCACTGGAGTAAGTTTATGAACGTAGCCCCTGTATCGGTAGCCAGTAGCGAAAGAAACTTCTCCTAGTTAAGATTTATAAAAAACTATTTACGGAGCTCATTAGGACAGACAAAACTGAGAAATTCATCATTATTAGTCTCCAGTGAATCTACATTAGCTTCCAATTTAGATTATACATCATTAATCGACGATTTTGCCAAACTTAAAGTTAAAAGAGTATAACTATAAAAACATTTATATAGGTACCGTATATTGCACTATTGCTAATAATAAGATGTGCGGACTTTTTTGTTTTCTATTCCAATTTTAAAATATTCAAAATAAGGGGCGGCAGTTGGGAGGCATGCATCACCCTGAAAAATATCACCGCACGACCCTGTCTTCAGCTATCAATATGATAAAAATACACTATACTAAATCGGGTCTTTTAATATCCTTACTTTTAGCTGCTTCTCTTTTTCCGTAGTTATGCATTTGACAGTATTGATGCAAGTGTAAACGAAACTTAACATTATGATAATGCCAATCATCGATTTTAATGCTGTCAATAAAACGTCTTCGTACCATTCTGAATACGGAAATCTTCGCATGTTAACTAAAGGAAATTCATTTTCTATCACCCAATTTATTAAACCAAAATAATCGTCAGGAGTGTATGTTACATTATTTTTAGCTAATAACAAGCTTATAGTCAGAAAATATTGAATGCCCAAGAAACCTTCTCTGTAATAACCTGGAAAAATATTGAGAAATTAAAAAAAATAGTTCACCAATATGATTGGTACTTACTAGGAGAGGCTCCGGTTATTAACTTGTACAATCTAGGACCGGGAAACTGATAAATCGGAAAAACTAGGTTAGTTCTCCAGTTATTGATATTGAATGGATCTACTTTAAACCTAGTTTCACCCGGAAACCTAGAAAACAATAAAAATAATTGGAAATAGGAGGTTTTGTTATACGGAAGCCACTTATTAGCTTGAAGAGAAATGCTGGTCATTGGGTTTCTGCCATACAGTTTCTGCCTTCTGCAGTGGTCCAGTTTCTCACAGTTGCATAGTATATGCAGAGCTGTTTCAGTGTCCTTTTTGCATTTTCTGCATGTAAGGTCTCCGTTATACAGCCCTATTTTGTTCAGGTGCTCTTTGTGGGAAAGTGTCCCGTAAGTAGCCCCGTTATGGTGCGTAGTTTGCTCCTGCTCATTGAGAGCAGTTCTTTTGCTACTTTTTCTGATGGTTCTTTTATGAATTTCTATTGACTGGGCGTATTCTTTCAGTGTTTATTGTGTTTTAACCATGACCTAGTTGAGCATCTGGAATGCACACAGCTGCTCAGTGTACCGGGTGGTCAACTAAGAACGGCCGTCGGCCATCTCAGGAGTGGATTATAGCATAAGTTCGGGAAAAAATTTTTATGACAAAAGTGGCCTCAAGAAACACCTGGAAATTATTTCTTTATTAATGCCCTTGATAATATAAACACATTTAATGCTAAAATTATTTCCAGTTACATTTGGAATATATTAAAATTGAGATCATTTATCATTAACGATTAATTAAGCTTTATATAGGTTTCAATTTGCTTTGTTAAATATCCTTCGTTTTTTTTTTCTCTCTCTACACCTTTATTTGTTGTATACTAGGTAATAATTGTTCTTCTTTTTTTTTGTCACTCAGATTTCTTGCTGTAAACTATTTTGTTTTAAGAGCAATAAAAGTATATTATTATTATTATTGAGAAACACCTGGAAATTATTTTCAGCATTGTAGCTCCACCGCTAGAGGGCGTATTTGACAGTTGAAATTTTAAAATGCAAAATTTTTCAAAATTTACTTAATTTAAGAGCATATTAAATATTATAATCAGATTCCTCGACAAATTCTGCATATTTTTAATAGGACAAGTTTAAGTCTATCGCTTCAAATAAGGGGTGGGGGAGAGTGGGAACCTTGTTACGAAAAAAAACCTGTAATTCCGGTTCTGCTTGACCGATTTTAATAAACTTGATGTTGTTTGAAAGAGCTTTTGTTGAACAATGGAAAATTTGTAAATACGAAGCAATCTGATTAATAACATAAATGCTAGAGGGCGCTGTTTTTTTTTTTAATATTGTGTTTTCTCGTAACAATTTTTTAAATGGAAGCATACAAATTGAAGTAGATCTTTAAAAAGTAGACTATATTAGTAATAAAACACTGCAAACCGCAAAGCGATATCTCTTTCCTATCCTGAGATATCGTGAGAAAAAGGTAAATGGCGGTTTTTTTTCTTTCAACGTCTAGAAGGTTGGTGAAGTAAGTTGTGCTACATTTTTTCAATTATTTAAGAATGTTATATTTATTTTCAAGCGATGTGTTGGTAAATCAAAAGCATAAAATATCAATGAAAACCGATATTTGGAAGTTCATTTATTCGGTCACCGAGGTCTCCAGACCTAACTTGTTTATATTTTTATTTGTGGGGGCAAGTTTATGCCGATAGACCCGCAACAAGAGCTGACATGGTTGAAAGGATACGACAGACAATACGAAGTATTTCAAGGGCAGAAATTGAAGCTGCTGTTTTCTCTACCCGTCAGCGATTGATTCCATGCATTGAAAATGATGGACGACATTTGAACATCTAGGGCGGCTCTAATTACGTACCTAGTTATTCATTAAAGGTTTCAATTGTTCGATTCATCACATTATTTTGAAATTCGTTCTCATTGTTAGTAGCCAGCAATACATTTAGGTAATCTAGTGGCAACCATAACATTAGTATGATAACAATAACTAGGCGAGAACAACATAGTCACCTTACTATGGATTCCAGGACACACTGGAATAGAAGGAAATGAAATAGCAGATGAACTAGCAAAGAGGGGGACTGAAATACCTTTCTGGGGCCTGAACCCTTTTGCGGAATCAGCCCCAATGTAATATTGGAAGAAATAAGTAAAGCTGAGAAAAAGAGAAGATCTGACCATTGGAAAGATCTAGTAGGTCTTATACAATCAAAGACTCTTCTGGGTGACTACAACCTGTTGAGATCAAAAGAATGCATAAGTCAAAGTAAAACTGCGCTAAGAGTTTTAACAGGGATCCTAACGGGACATTGTCGCCTGAATGGGCACCTGAAAAAGCTCAAAATAGTGGAGGAAGAAGAATGCAGATTTTGTGGAATGGAAGAAGAAACCTCCATCCACATACTTTCCAACTGCACAGCACTTCAGAATCCTAGAGCACATCACCTAGCAGATTACTGGATAGAAGAGGAACATTTGCCTAAGTTGAAGCCTGCAGACATCCTAAAATTCCTCCGGGAAATAGAACTAAAGGAACTACTAGTTTCTGAGACTCTCCTCAGAAACTGAGGAGAAGTAAGGGGGCACAATAGATCTTTTAGGTCTCAGTGAATGTCACCCCGAAGCACACACACATGATAACAATTTAAATTACTGCAGACCAATGTAAGATCTTCTCATTCAGGCTGAATTTAATAATTTCTGTTAACGCGAACCAGCCTTCTAGGCGTTGGAAGAACAATTCCTGCCATTAACCAGTTTCTTAAGATATCTCTGGATATAAAAGAGATATCGGCTTGCTCTTTGCAGTGTTTTATTGGAACTTTAGTTCTTTACGCCAGGTTATGTTTGAGCGACCAGGGGTCGCGACGCAAAAGATCTGACCGTTACGCGTTACGTTACGCTGCGTTATGTTACATTGCTTCGTTATGTGCCTTGCTTTTGTGTGCTTGTGCCTCCTTAGTCTCTTTCTCGTTTACGAAGCAGCGATTCATAATAATAAATATGCTCCTGCCCGGATTTGAACCCGGGCCGCCCGCGTGCAACGCGAGCATTCTACCACTGAACCACCGATGCTATATTGAAATTCTATGCAAAGCTGGTATTCGCAGTGCTGGTGATCTACTTGAATTTGTTGGGATCAATTTTTACTATTATTTCCATAATTTTTTTTGCGCGATTAAGGGGTCTAGCACATTTACTTTTCGAAATACAGGGTGTTGAAATTTTGAAAACTTGAATGTTTTAATTCGATAACTTTAAAATGGATGGATAAATTGATTTGACATTTGGCAGGTTGTTTTTAAATGTAAAAGGGCATATTTTGAAAGAAATTGTAGTTTGTGCAACTAGTGTGGATATGATGGCCATATCGCACGAGGACGAAGTTTGAGCACGACGCCGTAGGCGGAGTGCTCAATCGTTCAAGTGCGATATGGACAATCCACACGAGTCGAACAGCATATTTTTTCTACGACCCACTTAAGAAAAAATCTAGAAAATAAAAATTTCTATAAACTGTAATATAACTTCAAATTAAACATTTTACAATTCAATTTTATGTTTCCACTAAATTTGTGGTAAACGTACAGTTCTTGAATGTCCAATTTGTATAATGCTACGGTTTCATTTTTTAATATACGATGCTGTTATTAGTAGATGTTGCCAGTCGGACTCCCTCATGAATTATTTAAAAATAAAATTAACAATAAAAAAAATCTTCCTCAGGGGGAATTTAACCCGGGTCTACTGCGTAAGAGTCTGGTATGCTTACTACTCAACCACCAAAGAATATGCAAATCGTTTATCTATAACGTCAGATGTATTACATAATTTTTGCTTAAAAGGAACTAAAGTTCCTACCGTGTGTCCCGCGACACGTTCTACCTTTTATTATTACTTACCTAGTCTTCTTTTTAAAGAACTACTTATTAGTATGCTTCCATTTAAAATTGTTACGAGAAAACACAATATTTAAAAAAAAATAAAACAGCGCCCTCTAGCATTTACGTAATTGATCAAATTGCTTTATATTTACAAATTTTCGATTGTTCAACAAAAGCTCTTTCAAACGACATAAAGTTTATTAAAATCGGTCAAGCAGAACCAGAATTACAGGCGTTTTTCCGTAACCATGTTCCCACTCTCCCCCACCTTTTATTTGAAGAGATAGACTTAAACTTGTCCTATTAAAATATGCAGAATTTGTCGAGGAATCTGATTATAATATTTAATATATGCTCTTAAATTAAGTAAATCTTGAAAAAATTTGCATTTTAAAATTTTAACTGTCAAATACGCCCTCTAGCGGTGGACCTACAATGCTGAAAATAATTTCCAAGCGTTTCTCGAGGCCACTTTTGTTATAAAAAATTTTTTCCCGAACCTCTGCTATAATCCACTCCTGAGATACAATATGGCCGACGGCCGTTCTTAGTTAGCCATTTATTTATATTTACAAAAATCAGTCGAAGGAAAATTAAGCAACCGAATGCAGTTTCAAAATTGCACAATCTTTGGTAAAAAAGATGGTGAGTTTATGAAGAGTATCTGAGAAGTACAGATGTACTATTTGTTGATTTTCCTGATTTTCCTAATATACAAGCAATAATGGTCCAGATTAAATATAGTCGAACTGTCAAAAGTTGCGACTGTTTCTCGGTTAGCAATCTTTTCGCAGCACTTTGAAGATCTGATCTGTCTGCTTCAATTCGAAGGAACGACAAGAGCAGAAGATATACCTATCAGAATTCGTTAAACATTTTGGCTTTGTTCAAACTTGCCCATGGGTGGTTAAAAGGTCGCCAACCACTGCCCTATATATTTATATATAAAAAATTAACTCACCTTATAGAAACTTGTAAGTGTTTTATTTCATCTATACTTTTTATATATTTGTAAGAATCATCGAATTGAATACCGGCGAACGTCATATTTGTTGAGTTCGTTACAAAATAATTTTCCAAATCGTGAGAGCTGTTCAACGGTACTATATGTTTAAAGGCAATTTGAAAATACTGCATCACTTGGTCAATAGCGGGGTTTGATGGTGAATAAACTAATGCGTATCTCCTAAAAAAAGAAGAAAATTAGTTTTTCTAATTCCGTCACTAAGACCGCATCTAAAACACACGAGAGCTTATTTTCCCGACTCGGTACCAACGTTGTCAAATTTAGTAGTAACATAACAATATTGAAATAAATATGTAAATATCAGAAAATAAGAAATAGAAAACTAAAAAAAAACAAGAAAACCCAGGCCCAAACCCGGTTGATCAAAGTGTAACTTTGTATAAAATATCAGAAAATAAGAAATAGAAGACAAAAAAAAACAAAAAAGCCCAGGTCCAAACCTAGGACCTCTGGGTTGTAAACTCAGTATCCTACTAACTAGTAACTGGGCTCACATTCAGTCACATCGAATAGAAGGTTAAATGCTGCATGAACGCATGCGCACCTCAATTACTAAATTTGACCGAGTCGGGTGAATGAGCTCTCGTCTAAAACACGGGTTTGACATTCGCAAAACGGCAGTTTAACGTGCGAAAAGTCACAACTCGTTTATCTTCAGTTTCTTAAACGTCACATCAAGTGTATCTTCTGTAATTCATGTTGAAAATTCCGTGATAATTTTGTTCTTCTGTGTCACGTATGTCATTGTCAGTCATATAGTGAAACGTATATAAATTCTATATAATACATAGAAAACCTGGAATTTTTTTTAAAACGTAATTACATGCTGTCATTACGGCTAAACCGTTAAAGATATGATATTTACCTCTTGACCTTTCGATAGAGCACAAATGATTCTATCTAATGGTACCTATTTGGTTCCTTGAATTTAATAAATAACAAAGTTATACAGGATCAAAGTTAAAAGTCTTTCTTTTCGGACATGCAATCCTTTAAAAAAGTGTATCACCTACGACTATGGAATCGAAGCAACCGTATATACATAAATCCACAGTAGAAGGTCTATATTAACAATAAAAAATACATCCCTGCTTACTTCCCATTAGGAGCCGAGATATTAAAGGTCAAAGTTGAAGAATTAAAAAAAAATCTGATTTCAAGGGGATACCTTGGTAGGTACCAGAATTGAGAAAAAATTTTTGATTTCCCAATTCGTTTAAATTTTGCATATATAAGGGTTTTTCAGTATAGCGATTTCAAAAATTTTATCTTTTTTCCAAAAAAAAGTTGCTTACTCGCAAAACTTGAAGAAAATTCATGAATAGATATAATTATGTAGAAAAAGTGTAGTAAGCACCTAGTGTCAAAAACATCTTTAGTCACTCGTTAAGGATTGGTAAGTGAAAGAGACACGTCATTAGGAGGGAATTTTGATGTCATTCACAACAACGGGACCTAGAATGGACTCACATTATTTCAAGTCCTATGGTCGGTAAGAAAGTGACAAGATGTGTAAGTGCTTTCAGTGTAAGTGATTGTGCTGGCGCTTAGTAAAAAACTATTCTATTGTGAGAATTGTATCTTAATTAATTGTGAGTGATAACTATACAAATATTTTTGCAGGTGACTTCTTGTTTTAAATATAATCATACCTAAATCTCGGATCCGGTGTTGAATAATCTAAATCCCGTCTTAAACGTGGATGGTTCTCGCTAAATTATTACAATATTTATGAATAATATTTTAAAAATTGCCAAACTTTTGTCATACATAGTTCAGTCATCTGACGCACTAAGCTAAACTACTTTGTATAAACTCTTATTGCGGTATTACAAATCCATCAAAATACCTAAGTATTTGTATATGAGATAGACAGCGATTTGTCTCAAGATGACTGGACTATTAAAAAAAGCTATAGTTCTAATAATACTTACTCGAAGGGATTCGTCGAGTTACCCATAGTTTTTCCACCCA
This sequence comes from Galerucella tenella, assembly GCA_910591685.1. NCBI lineage: Eukaryota > Metazoa > Arthropoda > Insecta > Coleoptera > Chrysomelidae > Galerucella > Galerucella tenella. Next base: position 10,503 of record CAJUYH010002357.1, on the reverse strand, counting down.
TAAACGGTATACCATCATAGGACGGACACAAAGACATCCCAGACTTGTTATCTCCTAAACCTAAAGGAATAGTACAAAATGGAGGATATACTATTGATTCGTGTAGTTCTGGATCTGCTAGACTTCTTATCACCACTAGTAGTATGGAAAATAAAACCGGAGCGATTATTTCAACCAAAGTTTGAACGGGTTTTCGATATTGGAGCAGCCAGTTCTTCCACATGAGGAGGAGAAACTTGTCCAGTTTCTCCGCCATTGTATCTGAAAAGAGACACGGTTTAATTTAATTACTTGTGTCTTGTGTGGGACAAATTATTTAGAAATTGGACTTTATTTAAGGTAAAAATACAACGAGGTAGAATCTGGTGATATACTCGGCCACTCAATAGTTTTGCTCCTTCTCTACCATTTAAGTGGATATGGATAGCAATTTTATAATCATTTATAATCTTTGTCTCTAACGATAACTGCCGAAATGTCCTTGTTTACGAAGGAAGTATTTCTTTAAACGTGAGGGATGTCCATTGAAGTCTGCTCCGAATCTGAGCAGAGCCTTATGGGTCAATGGGCTCGTTTACTAAAGTTTTTAAATCATTTGTAACTGTCGTAAAACAAAGTACTAAGGATAAAAATATGATTCTGAAAATTTCATGTCAATAGAGTATGTCGTTCTCATAATACAACCAATTTAACAAGCATACCGTAGCGGGACAAAGACTATGACTGTGACGTCACCACATATGAAAGTTGATGTGCACTGACTGTAACGTGCCTCGCATAGAATTTATTTATTTGGAATTACCTACAAAATTTTGTGTGAATAAAATAAAATGTGTGGACCTAATTTGAAAAAAGCAGATCATTAAATCTTCCAGAAGTGGATTTGTTAATGATTATGAAGTTTTTTAATAAAAAACACGAGTTTATTAAATTATAATTTTATACTATGTGACACATCGTTTTTGGCTGTTTTCCGGCCAGAAAGATTAAATATGTCAATATTTTTATAAATACATGCTCTCTCAAATGATTTAAAGGGTGATACCAGATGTTTTATTTCATTCCTGGTCTGGTGGACAAAGTTAAGGAGATAACGCTACAGATTACTCAGTAAAGAATTGCAATTTTATTAACTGCAGACATCCCAATTAAAGGAGCTTCTCCAAATGCTATTTATGATGAATATGTAGTGAAAATTAAATCACCAATGTTGAAAAGAACAAGAAAAACTTATTTTGATGAAGCAGGTAATATTGGTTCCAAATGTTCACAACAGATCCAAATGCACATGCACCTCACTGGTAAAAAAAGAGATATTTGTTAGAGCTGATCCGGACTTTGAATCAAATAAAATAATTTCTTTTAAAACATAATATACGCCAGTTTTGTTGATGATCTACTGAAAAAGATTACCTGTTTTTTGGAAAAAAGCAGTATTTAATAAAATTTAATTTGTGAAGAACTGACCCATTATTTTATTAAATAATTTTGATTATTAATAACACCACAGGCTATAAGAACAATATTATCAACTTTTTTAATAAATTTAGATTAATACAAGCGTGTGGTTTTCAATAACCCTCTCAATATGGATTCACAACGTATTTTATAAGGTAATTAATACACAAACAAAGTATCAGCATCAGTATCAGTGAATGCTTCGAGTCTTTTTGTGCTTTTCTGCCATTCCGTTTTTTTCCATCCTTATTAATAGAAATAAATGTTTTGTTAGATGTTTTAATCTTTACATTTTGGAACCGCACAATATTTATAGCTTTTTTACTCTGGTTCTGGTTCATTGTGTCGAATAGTTTAAATTATTTCTAAACGTTCTTATTTCACAAACATAACACTGCTTAGAGTTTGCTAAAACGTATAATAAAAAATAATAATAAGCATATAAGCAAGCAAAGTACCGATCGGCGCGGTATCCGCTCTCTGAACGAGAGATTTCATATGCGATGACGTCAGGCCTGAAATTCGGAGAGGAGCGCTGTTTAATGTTTATAATTTTCTTTAGGCGACTTAGGAGTCTAACTGACGTCTAATTTTTTGCACAGAGTCTCAAAATGATGTGCTCTTCCTAATGGTAAATAAAAAAATGTAAATGAGCCCATTCTGAGCATATCTGTAAGGTGTGTAAGCAAAAATCTTTAATAGTTACAAGGCAACTTACTATATCTTACAGTTTCTGTAACTTATATATGTGAGTTCTCAGAATCGACCCATTAGCTATAGTTTGGCAAGTTTATCTGAAGCTACGGGGAATCGGTAAGAGTGGAGGCATACATGTCATAAACGTACAAATGGCGCACGGACCTATTTTACCAAGTAAAATTGAAAATACAAAGGTAACTGACAATACCAACGCCACTGGATCAATCAATATCAGTCAATTGACGGAGTGAGAGGGAAGAACACACACACGCGCTTGTCAATAAGAAGTCAGCTCTCGATAAAAATCACCAATTATGTAATTCGGAGGGTATGGTAATTATGGTTTTCGTACAACGCTGCCAGAGCTTGAAGAAGCCTGTAACAAATTTGGAAAAGTGCTCATCTTTTAATATTCATAAATTGAAAAAATAAAGTTAATAGAAATAATCCACTTTAAAAAATTAACGTTTAATCATATTGTTGATATTGTTATTAATAAAAAAAGTCCCTTTTCTAATGATTATCACTACATATTTAGCACTTTAGCTTTTCCATAGTTAAACGTGGCAATCGAATGATTTCGACTGCATTCCTTTGACGGATTTAGATAAACTTGCCAAAGTATACATTCATTGAGACCTAAAGGATCTATTTCACTTATTTCATGAAGAAAGTCTCAAAAACTTTTATTTTCTGGAGGAATTTCATGATTTAAATGTTTTGTCCAAGGATTTTGTAGAAAATAAGAATCTTAGCCATTGTAAAGTCTAGATACATTACGACAGGAAGGAAATGAGGGAATTGGACAAGTAGTGATGAAACATGATATTAAGTAAAATGTTTTTACAAAAAGTAAAAAGTTGGTGTGAAAAATAAAAATATGGTAGAAATAAAATGAATTCATTTAATAAAAATACAAAATATATATACTAGGATCGAACGTAGAGTTGAAAATATTATTTAAAGAGTGCTAGAAAGTTCCAATTAATATGTTCAGGTTGTTAATATTCTCGAAAAGTTTTGATTCATAGAAATACTACTACATATACATTACAAGGCCGATATGTATCAAATAACGGATTAGGTTGAATATTATAACAATCGAATACGTTATTTGCCAGACCAAATCAGAAAACGCGGAGGTTACCAAAATGTGAGACTACAAATGTGCCCTTAAATCAAAATAACAATATGGGATTACGAAAAATATTTTTGATATAGTATACGAGGATGTATTGATATCTAGTTAGCCTAGACCAGTTCCATGAATAAACAAAATATTGCGTTACCATAGCAACGAACAATAACTCATTGGAAGTGTCAGTGTGAAGTTGGACGTCAAAAAGTAAACCAGAGTTACGCAATAAATTAAAAGAAAAAAGATGTCCACCGAAATTGTGGGAATCGAAAAATTGGAGTATCGTGTCATCATCAAGTACATGTATTTAAAAGGGTTCAGAGGTAATCAGATTTACGAAGATATGCTTAATCCCCTAGGTGATCAATGCCCTTCGTCCTCTCCAAGACCTAAGAAGTTTCGTGTCCAAAAATCTGCTGGAAAAGTACTTGCTTTAGTTTTTTGGGATTGCCATGGAGTAATCATGATTGATTTTTTGGATAAGGGTAGAACAATAACCGGAGATTACTATTCAACATTACCGACCACTCTACGGGAAAAAATTAAGGAGAAAAGACGCGGAAAGCTATCCAAAGGTGTTTTGTTTTTGCAGGACAACGCCCCTTCACACAATTCTCATGTTGCCATGCAAGAAATTCGTGATTCAGGGTTTGAATTACTAGAACACCCCCCTTATTCACCAGATTTGGCCCCGTCCGACTATCATCTCCTTCCTCAACTGAAAAAAAGTATAAAAGGTCGTAAATTTTCTTCCAACGAGGAGGTAATAAAAGCTGTGGAGGTCTGGTTTGCAGAGCAAGAAGAAACACTTTTTTTGAAAGGTCTAGAGACGTTGCATGTTCGCTGTAATAAATGTATCCAATTAAGCCATCTGTAATAGATATTAACAATAAAGAACTAGTTTTTTCTGAAGACGCAAAGTTTTTAGGTATTTATATAAATGAATTTTTTGATTGGTCTTTTCATATAAATAGTGTGAAAAAAAACTCAATACAATTTGTTTGGAAATTCGGGTCCTTGGCAGGTATATGAATGAGAGCACTCTTAGGATAATGTATTATGCAAATTTTGAATCTGTGTTAAAATTAGGGATTATTTTTTGGGGAAGGCACAGCTTAGCGCAGGACATTTTCGTTGTTCAGAAGCGAATAATAAGAGTTATTAGAAATATGGAGTATAATGAAACGTGTAGAAATGTTTTTAGAAGTCTTGGACTTGCACTTAAGTCTAAGGAGAGATATGTTAAGATTATTATATGCTGCAAATGTAATTCCGTGTGGAGACCATCCGTCCAAAAAATATGTTATATCAGATAGATTCAATTCTCTTTATATTAACCACCCCCATCTCCCAGTACCTTTCTACGAACGAATAAACAGAATCTGCCAAAAGCCCCGTTTCTCTCTTCCAACAAAATTCTTCCCCACTTCTAATGATGTTCCCCCATGGCTATCTGTTGCACCTAATATCTATACCCGACTTACAAAGTTTAACAAACACGAAGTACCTACACAAGTTATCACAAACAGCTTCAACGATGTTATTTCACAATATCACGACTATAACATAATTTACACAGATGGATCAAAGATGGAAAATGGCACCTCATGCGCTGTTGTTACGAATTCCGAGATAATTGGACTTAGACTACCAGAAGCATTCAGTATATATTCTGCAGAACTATATGCAATTCACAAGGCATTACATATATGCAAAAATCAGTCAACTGGAAATTTTCTTTTGGTCACAGACTCACTCAGTGCAGCAGTTATAGTGTGGGGAAACTGTATCACACCAATGAACTCCTTGTCCAAATCAACAAACAGATTGCTGAACTTAATAGCAGTCATAAAACGGTATCTGTCACATACAGGAATATGCGGTAACGAAAGCGCTGATAAGGTTGCCAAGCAAACATCAGAAAATTCATCCCTTCCATTTGCAGAGAACAGAATCACCAAATCAGATCTGAAGAGCCTCATTAGGGAAAAAGTACATCAACATTGGCATAATATGTGGTTAAGTTCAAGCAGCAAACTGAGAAAAGTCAAGCGAAGTATAACACCTTGGAAAACATTGCCCACTAAAAGAACACAGACCATTTTGACACGACTACGTCTGGGTCATACACGTTACACTCACGAGTATCTTCTTAAAAGGGAAGATCCACCTATGTGCATGAAATGTGATGTACAAATAAGTGTTGAACATGTATTAGTGCAGTGTCCGGTTTTTGAAATAAATCGTAAAATGTGTAATTTTCCGTGCTCCATAGACTTGTTATTGAATGATCAATGTAACGTGGATAATCTTATGAAATTTCTGAAGGACATTGACATTTATGAGAAAATCTAAATAATATGTTATGTAGATGATTATTTAACAAACCATACTGCTTTATTAATACTTTTGTTAATAATGGAAAAACCAGTTAGACAGAGAAAACGATTTTGGGTAAAAGATTGGCTTCAGCAAAGAGAAAAATTGTCTCACTTAAGCCTTATTAAAAAACTGCGACAATCTAATACAAACGTTTTAAAAAATTATCTTCGTATGGATGATAAGACTTTTAAAAAACTATTAAAACTCGTAGTTTCGCTCATGTTTATAATTATATTAGTAAAATGACCAAGCCAAAAAATATGTTGATCTGCAGACCAAATTTTCAACTGCGCTAAAGATCACGCCTTCGGGCCGAGACTGACGATGAATCGCCACACACAGGGAGGTTTCGTAGGACTGCAGGTTCCAACCTGTCGTCGGCCGGCGTGTGTATGGAGAAAATTGCCCTCAAGGCAAGCTACCTCAAGGCGACGGCCTGCAGGCGACCTGTTAGTGAATGGGTACCATAAGGCTTTTTAATTATCTGCCTGATAAAATAAAAAAAATTGGTTCACAAAAAATGTTTAAAAACGAGATTAGAAAAATGTTAATAAATTTGGAACATTATACGTTGCAAGATTTTATTAGTGTTTAATGTATACGGTACTTTTTTATTTTTGGTTAAGTATTAAGTTTTTTGTTTGTATGACGTCATTTCACTTTGTGTTTACGTGTAATTATGATCTGAAATAAAGGAGTTTATTATTATTATTATTATTATTATTAAGAGGAGAATATGTTGAGTGATAAAATATTTTGACATTGAAATTTTGTTTGGTTCCATAGTAGGCTAGAAATTTTTCAATATACATATGTATTGTATCAAAAGGGCAGAAAATGAGCTTTAGCAGCAGATAGTTAAGATAGAAATTGATTTGGAGTTCCATGAACCTCCTCCACAGACACTCTAAAAACATTTCCCTTATTGAAAGATGAGTTGTTTGGCTGTAATTGATATTAGAGGAAAGAAAGGTATGCCTTTTTCGGACACTCCCAATCAAGTCTACAAACTAAATGTCACTTTTTGGTATATTAGCACAGATTATAAAGAGAACAGATACGAAAGCTTGACAGAGAACAGTAAAAAGAGAGAGAGATGGGTGGACATACCCATTTAAATGCCCATCGTCTTATGTCGACTCCGTTCGGGCTGCTTCGCGAAATTTGTCAACAGGGTTGTCATTTTGCATAATATTTCCTCCAATTTACGATCATAGGTCAAATATTTCATAAGCATTTTTTTTAAGTGTGATAGTGATACAGATACAAATATTCGATAATTACTTGTTTTAAATCAATTTTATTAACATTAGAAGAATTATACAATTAAAAAGATTATAATGTATGAAAATCATACCATAAATATATACTTTTTTCACAAACCACATACTTGGCAACCATGCACAATAACGGTGACGGCTAACCTAACCTAACATAATCAAAACATGCTAAAAATCACTTGTAATCTGTGCTCAAAATTCATAACGCCATTTTTGTTTGCTTCATTGTTTGAAGGTGTTCAATCGGTGATATTAATTGTGTTATGTGACTGAAAATCGTTTGATGTTTTACCGGGATTCGTATCTGTTCTCTTTATAATCTGTGATATTAGGGAACTATTCTCAAAGTCAAAGAATACAATACTTCTGTCATACTGTCAAAAAGACAGATGCAATGAAATTCGCAGCTATTTAAATATCGTTAGATGAAAATATCTCTTACCTTTAGTTAAAGGATAGATACCCTTCTTGAAATAACATTTAATCGTCTCTTGTGGCAAATACATATTTGTTTAATTAACAACGCAAAATTTCATAAATTATCACCGCACCGGTAGAAGAGATTGTTCAACTTAGATAGCGACACACACAATAATTTTTACTGATACACATAAAATGCACAGTTAGGTACGACAAGTTTCAAAAAATATATTAAAATATTTTATGTTTTCGATACGACATCCCACAAAAAAAATATAAAAACATAATTGATTATTGTATTAAACAATAAAACACACTTAACGAAAAAAAAATTAATTTCAATTCAATGTCAAAGTCAATAATTCGTACCAAATGAAAATGCGTCGAGTTCCATTAGTGATCTGATGTAAGTTACAGTTCCAGATTTATTCTATATTGGATTTTGCAGTAAATTAGTGCACGAGGTCTATTAATTGAGGTAAGCAGTATTATTTAATACAGAAAAATACTATTAATAGACTTGTAGGCTTCATTATTTCGAACGGAAGCCCATTTTATTTTACCACCAAGTTTCATGTGAAACACAATACCTACATCAAATATAAACTTTCGTCGTTAAGCACCTTCTAAACGGGCAATATTTTTAGTGCAATATGTGGCTGCAATATTGGCAACTATAGCCCAGCCAGCATGACAACATTTCAATTGTAGCATATGGCTCTGCCATATACGAGTATATCTCGGCCTAATTAATGAAAATAATTTGTTCCGTAGACGTGCTACACAATCGTGCAAGAATAATAATAATACATAATAATAATAATAATACATTTATTATCCACATTAGGTATATAACAGGAACACAATATAGTATAGGATGAACATTACAAAATAGCGACAATTTTTTGAATGTTTCCAACTGATGTCGATAAATGGCTAGATTGGCTCAGGTTCAGACGAGTAGTCTTTTCCTGCTCTTCCACCAATGCCAGTAAAAATATAAAATACTCAATAAAATATAAAACTAACACTGATTGAACAATACATGTCAACAAGAAAATGACAAATTTTTAACGAGGAGTAATTAAAATAATATATATATATATATGTATAGCTTCGTCATTCTTCCCTCCACGATAAACTACGGACGGACCGACTTCCAGTATATATACTTCAATTATAGAAAAAAGCCTGTATATACATATTTGGGGGAGGAGTCTTTATATGTACCTCAAGAGAGGGGTAATGAATTTAATCAGTAAAATTTCAATATATTTCAAACATGTTATCCAGTGGTAGTTCCCTCCAACGCTATATATTTCATAAGCAATTATTACTCATATATCCCTCCAGCGCAGTTGCCACATTGTGGAGGGTACTACGTGTTATTTTTGCTTTCTCATTATATATATTACAATTATCGAATCAGTTATTTTTGAAACTAGTAAGTGCGCTCATATATTTTGAGTATTTCGGATCAGTTATTATGAAGGAATGGTTTATCAGTATAACGGTAAAATAAAAGCTTCACAGTTGAAGGTTATTTGATTTTTATTCTCAAATATTTTGGTATTTCACTAAAATTGAGTAATTGACCAAAAAAATCACAAAAAGGGTTGTGATTAACATGGGAAAAACTTTACCTAGGCATGTGATTTTCCGGAAAATCGTCGAGTGAAAATTTTTGTTTTTGTTTTTCACTCCAATTGTTTAAATAATGGAAGCACAGAAAAATATTCAAATAAAAAATAAGTCGATTTAAATTTTCAAGTTTTTTCTATTTTTTTACTAGGCTATAGGTAGGTAATATGAAAATATGATTATATCATATATACAGAGTGTTTCATAAATAATTGTCCATATAGTAACTGGAGAAACCTTAACACGAAATATGAAGATTCAAGCCAAAACATTTAAATAAAATATTCCTCCTAGCCGTGGGGTTTTATTTTGAATATTTCAAATGATTTCAGCCCATAGTTTTGACACCTTTCAATATTTTTGTTAATACTTGGCAAACAGTTTACATAATATGTTAGGTTACTAGGTGGTGAAAGAAAGTTTTCCCCGATTGCCAGAGGCGTGCGGTAGGGATGGATACTTTTTGTTATCCCCCTACAATCTACGCCACTGTCGTAATAATCGTTTCAGCATGTGTTTTTGATTCATCGTAACTTTCTATGTAAATATCATCCTTTTGTCTCAATGCGATAGAGTGAGTAGTTTTCGAATTATTTGCATTTAAAGGTAATGTTTAAAATATCCAATTTTGCTTTATTGCTTATTTCATATGAGTGTCGTTGATAATTTAACCACCTTGATTATCAAATTTGTTAATTCTAGTTATAAATTCACATGAGTCAATAACTATTTCACTCTTTGCCAAGCATGAACAAAAAATATTGGAAGGTGTCAAAACTATGGGATAGAATTTTAAAATAGATCTCGGTTAGAAAGAATGTTTTATTAAAATGTTTTGACCTAAATCATCATATTTCGTGCTAAGGTTTCTCCAGTTACTATATGGACAATCCTTAATGAAACACCCTGTATATACGAATTTTCAATACAAAAACATTGAAATAAACGATTAATCATTCCAAAGCGCAAGTCTTTTTTGCTGAATTCAAATTTACGGTGAAGCCGTTATAAGTAGGTACACTGTTATCATTGTAATGTTTTTCTTATTTATTTAAACAGTTTTTACCGTGGGATAAAATTATACACTCACTTTGGCTAATTACTATTGATTTATTAAAGAAACACTTACACACTATAATAAAATTAATTTATATACATACTACTTAATGTCTATTAATTTATCTACACTCGGTATAATAATTGTCCTAATTTATCTTCAACACTATTTATATTCACTTTCTGTTCACTCACTGTGATTCAGTTTACCGATTCACTGTATACTGAACAACTCTTGATTCACTCGAAAACCGGCGTATATATAGTCCTTCGAATCTCTAGAAAATTCTTGAATATACCACCTCAGCGTATACTTTATAAATCGAGAACTTTCGCGATAAACCATTGTATGGCCTGGTACATTTCCAAAACAGTCTGGATATTACCTGCGAAAGAACCTTTCTAGAAAGGTCGCATTCATAGTTTGCG